>JASDQU010105630.1:140595-156923 GCA_032191745.1 Picea mariana
ATGTGGTAGACCACCCACTTTGTCAATTGTGAGGACTTTTCGGTCTTCCGCTTAGAAATGTGGAGCCGCCTCTTTATAAGCGTTGTTTTGATAACATTGATTCGTCGGAGTCGGTGTGTGAGACTTTTATGGACTTGAACGATCCTGCAAGGAGAGAAATTGTGCAAAATATCTTCATGGAAAAATTTACTGACGATACCAACCAAGGAACCCCTTCACAAGGGGATTCTTGTGCTTTTCCTTTCTTCAGAAATGTTGGTGTCCCTTTGGTGGCCACTTTGTACATTCTTGGGTTGAATGTGGGACTACTGGTTTGGCTAGGTACCATTCCAAATGTCCTGAATTCTCTTGATGCTTCTCAGTTAAACACCTTATTTCATGGGAACCATGTTGATGTTCCTTCGTCAGCAAGGTCTTCTCCTCCTCCTTCTCCCGCCTCTGGTGAAAGTACAATTACTAGTAACTGGAAGTCTAAACGAAATAGAAAGAGGAATAATAGGAAGAAGAAATCACCAACCTCTGCAAGTCATGGTGGAGATAGGTCGTCAACCTCTGCAAGTCATGTTGAATACCAGCACCCAGCCTCTGCAAGTCATGCTGGGGGCATGAACCTAGTCCCTTCTAGTCATACTGGAGTTCAATCACCAACCTCTGCAAGTCATGTTGGAGATAGTTCCTCAACCTCTGCAAGTCATGTTGAAGACTAGGACCCATCCTATGCAAGTCATGTTGAGGGAAAGAAACCAACCACTGCTAGTCATGCTAGGGGCATTGATTCTGTTGAGAAACCTAGATGGATAGGACGTAAACCTAAATTCCCTTGTAAGATTTGCAAGGGAGATCACCTTACTCATCTATGCTTCGACATTCCAAAGGTACGAAGATTGTGGTCCCTGTTTGCAAGCTCTTATGATTCTGAGTCTTATGAGGTTTCCTCATAGTCTATTCAGTCTTTGGTTGATGAAGTGGTCATGTCGCTGTAGTCTTCAGCTAATCCCACTCCTCTTTTGGGGGGTGAGGTGCCTTTATACCATGTAGTCTTGTAGCCTATTCATCCATTGGTTGAGAAAGTGGTCACGCCGATGCAATCTTTGGTTGATCCCACTCTTCTCTTGGGGAGTGTTGTGTCTACTGACTATGCTTTTAGCATTTCCAACTCAGTACTTTCATAACAAGGGGGCATTTCTCTCACTTTGAGCACACCCTTTCCAAGCCCTAGGATGGTTTCCTTTGATTGGAATGATCTTCTTGAGCCTTGTCTTCCTTCTTCTGCACCTTTTCAAATAAGGGTTGAAGTTAATTCAACAAAAAATTATCGATGTATTGTGGATGAAGGAGACTACGCAAGTATTTTATCCTCCTCGGTTTGGAAAGCTTTGGGTTCTCCCAAGCTTATGTCTTCTTCACATGAGCTGTTGTATTTTGACAGACGTCCTAGTGAATATTTGGGGATTCTTCCTTAGTTTCCTATCTCATAAGGTGGGAAGAATGTCCTTGTTGATGTTATAATGGTGCAAGGCCCATTAGATTTTGAATATGCTTCTCAGGTGTGATTATGTATATGCTATGAATGTTGTGTTGTATACGCTTTTCTGGGTGATGCATTTCCTTCATAATGGAAGCATTATCACTATCGACCAACTGACATCTGATAATCACCATCCTAATTCGACGCTAGTTTAGGCTGTCCCTTTATATGTTCCTAGTGTTCGTGTAGACTCTACCCCACCACAAGTTAATTATGTGGTGTTTTATCCTTGATGAGAAATAACTTGTTCACTCATGTTTTCATTATCGAGACATGGTCTCGACAATTGATCCGTTGGTTTATCTAATGGGGGCATTGGAGCCCTTGCCTCCCCCCCTTAGTACAAGTGATCTTGTCGGGATTACTTGAGAAAAGTACCCCCCCCCGGGAGTCTTCTTTAATCCCTTTTCAGACTCTCTAAACATGAAAANCACAAGTGATCTTGTCGGGATTACTTGAGAAAAGTACCCCCCCCCCGGGAGTCTTCTTTAATCCCTTTTCAGACTCTCTAAACATGAAAAGATTGTCGAGCGATCTTGTTTTCCTTCACGCTCACCAAAATCAAATTTGAAGGCACGTCTGTTCGACGGTAATTTACCCCTTTTTTGGTCTAGATGGTCAATTGTACGAATAAAGGTATACTCTAGGAACCTTGATGTTGGCTAGGTCAGACCCAGGGTTTAGCTCCAAGAGCGCACCAGCAAGCCCTAACTATTGTCCCTTTCGGCAACACCTATGAAGCAGACACAGTCTCACCTGAAGTAGTTATGGGCGGGTTGTAGGAAAAAGATGTCTACAACCAAGGGGATATCAAGTGGATCCAATACACAATCAATACAATAGTTATATATCATCTACCATTTAAGATCTACTTCACAAAACTATCTATCAGATCTAACACAATAATGCAATAATGATATACCTCATGGCACAGAACAGAGCATCAATCACACACAACACAAAATATACGTGGTTCACCCTCTCTCTAGGGCTACGTCCACATAACTATTCTTTATAATATATTAAGATGAAGCATACAGTTCTCGTCTGCACTCTTAGCTAGTAGATTTTGTTTCTTCTTCTCTCTATCTCTCCCCTTCCCGCACACCCAGCTGCAGGGTTGATCTTCGCACCCAACTGAAGATCTTACAATCCCAGAAGGCTCTACACTCAACACTTCTTTCTCTCACAATAATCCTCATTCGATCACAAAATAAAAAAGATGATGACAAAAACAACAACAAAAACAGCCCATCCTAGGTCCTTTATACCTCTATTTATACATTACAATCACTCATCGACAACCTTAGGCCAAAACCTAGGTGTCAAAACCCTAGATACCAAAACCCTAGGTGTCTAAAACCCTAGGTCAACTTGACCCATGTTTTCAGGGCTTCACCAACCCATCTTTCCTTTCTTCTCACGTGGTGCTCCAAAGCATCCAACGGTGGATTTTTCCTCTTGTTGAGCTGTCCATGATCCATCTTTCTTGTTGATCTATCATCCTCGATCTCCTTGTCCAATGACTTTCTTCCTTTTACTTCACTCCATCTTTTCTGCTCTTTTACTCACTTCGACCCAGTAATAGTCACTATGTCTTCCGCGCAGTTCACATTTTGTCTTTTTTTCCTTAACCTTCACTTACTTCCATTACCAAGGGCCAACAGGCCCCCAACACTCACCTGTGACTCATCCCGAGGCACTCCAGATCTAATCTTTCTACTTTACTTCGACTTCAGACTACGCAGTGTAGCCTTTGCTTTCTTCTCTATGCCTACTCTCCTTCCTTGTGCAGACTGTCTTTTCTGTGTCTGGTTCCTAGTTTCAACTACACATGGTACCTAGACCCTTAGCCTCATGCTTTTACCGAGAGCTGTGAGGCAGCTGGTTGTCATAATACAACTTCAACCGGCTCTCGTTCACCAAACCTTCCTTCTATTCTCCATTCAAAGTCTTCAAATGCACAGCTCCTCCTTCTGTAACGTAGGCAACCTCATATGGCCCAAGCCAATGCGTTATGAACTTCCTAGGATTTTTGATGAACTTATTGTCAGATACCAGTACTAGATCGCCTTGTTTAAATGCCTTCTTCTTGATGTGTCTATCGTGGTAGGATTTCTCTTTTTCCTTCTGTACCTGCTGATGGAATCCTACAATAAATTTGTCTTCTTCTAGTTCGACCAACTGTGCAAGCCTTTCTCGAACAACGCTAGTGTCATCCATATCTATAAAGGAAACAATTCTTAATCTTGGTACAAAATATTCCATTGGGACAATAACTTTGAGACCATACACCAATTTAAAGAGGGTATGCATTGTTAGCTTCTTGCAAGTGGTTCTATAGGCCCATAATACTACTGGTACTCTTAAATCCCAATCATCTTTATTAACACTGCAAATCTTCTTTAGCGTTGTCTCCATGATTTTGTTGAATGCTTCAACTGTCCCATTTTCTTATGGATGGTAAGGTGTGATCTTCTGATGATGAACTGTAAATTCGTCGGTCAAGGATTCAATGGTTTTATTTATGAAATGTGTGCCTTGATCACTCATAAGGATCTTTGGGCATCCAAACCTGGTTATGATGTCATCAAATATGAAACACACAACTGTAGTTGCACTACAATCCTTAACTTCTCTTGCTTCTGGTTTCAAAGGGATCCTCATCTCTCCCATAGGCCCTTTAATGCCCTTCATATCAGTGAACTTGGTCGAAAACAAGTCCTGATATTCATGCAGTAACTCTGTGATCTTGTCAATAGTAGCAACATCCCAATAATCTCCAACATTTGCAAGATTCAGTGTTTGCTCAGTTCCAATATTATCTTTTTTGATCTTGATCGGCTGTCCAATGAATGGTAGCTCAACTCCTGGTCCTTCCACATCTCTTTTTCCTTCTGTTTCGATGATGTTCACCTTCCTAGGATCATCATCTTCATCAGCATTGATGTTGTAATAGCCTTGCAGTTTCTGGAGAGGCACAGTCCATTCGTCCTCTTATTGCTCCAAAGGGAGGCTAGGTGACTCCTCAAATACTTTCTATCTTATAGTCTATAATGCTTGATCTACTATAGGATATTGGCTTTTGAATAAAAAGGTGGTGACAAAGTTCTGAGTCATACCTTCCCACTCTGCAGTGATGAGGCACAACTCTTCTTGAAGGTACCAGTTGATAGGGATAGTGTCCAACGTGTTTATGAATTTGTGCACCCACTGCTCTTGAGAAATGGCTCTCCAAGCTTCCTCGCAACTTCGCACATGGTCCTTTGGGAAACTTCGACCTGTGTACCTAACTTCGCAGCCTTCTACTTGTGCTGAGACCCACACGGTCATGAGGGTACGACATTGTACCCATTTTTTAATGTTGTTTTTATGCGTCCCCTACCATCTTGTTGGTGTGGCTTTCAAGGCCTCATACATTGCCAACAAACATTTTTGCGTTGGTACAATTTCTTCAAAGTTCGATAAGAATGTTTCTAATGGATTCAGACCATCAAAGGTGGGTAAGTTACTTACTATTGTGTCGATCCAATGTACTTCCTTGGTTAATATAGAAAAACTCCTTGTAGATACTTCATACAGTTTGTTCTGCTAGTTCTCCAATGCTTCTTATGAGTCTGATGAACATGTGATGTCACTTCGCCAACTCAAATTTCCATCCACCGTAGGATTAATGTAATCCCACTGTCTGGCTGTTAATTTGTATATGTTTTCCAGTTCGTATGTACAGTCTTCTTCTATGATGGGCTCAGTGTATCGCGAAACTTCTTCGGAATCTAATGGTGCGATGACCCTAAGGCCATCTCCTTCAAATGTCATTCGTCTTTTCTTTAAATTGACCACAGTGGAATGATTGAAATCCCAATCAATTCCTAACAACGCAGGATAAGGACAACTATCATCAACTATATCAATTACCTTAAAGTCTACAAACGTCCTTACTCTGTCGATGTCCATAGGGACATGTTCCAATATTCCAAAGGGGCTTACTGCCTGCTGATTATCCATCCTAATCCTGATAGGGGAATATATCAACTTAGGTTTTCCCATCAATGCCCAAGTTTGATTTGTCATGACATTCACCTCTGACCCTAAGTCAAGGGCCACATAGTCTATATCATATTCTCCAATCTAAGAATTCAGGTGTAGTTCCTTGTTTGTCCTTCTCTTCTTGGATATTTGATGTACTGATTTATTTAGTAAAGGATCTACCCTTCCTATCTCATACTGTTTGACCAAATTTTGCAGTTCTTGTATAGATTTATCGTCTTTAATCAACTCTATAAATGTATACAAGAAAATGACAAGTTTACTTGCCTCTTTTCCATCTCTAGGAAAAGTAGACTGATCAAATGCTAGAGGCATTCCACATTCTCTAACTTCTGGTCGTGTCTTTGATGAAGAACCTTGGTCTCCCCTGAATTCTCTTCTTGCCTCCTCGAACATTTGTTTTTCTTTCTTTGCATCAAAAGTTTGTGTCTTCTCTGTAGCTTTCCTGATTCCTGATTCCTCTGTAGTCTTTCCTTGGGTCATTCTGTCTTCTCCTGTAACAAAACCTCCTCGAGTTATAACAACGAATATAGGGTCTTCTCCGCGAGTTTTGGCTTTGATCAATTGTATCTGCGGGATCTGTTGAGGTCCTCGTTTCTCTTGAATTTTAGCCAACAATGCTAGACATTCCTCGATGACATGCTCGAAAGAGTTGCAATAACTGCAAGTGGTACAAGGGTTCTGACAATCCCTTGGAAAGTGTTCAGTTCGTGTGCATTTATAACAGATTATCTGTCCTCGACCTCGACCCATACGTCCTCCTCTTCCTCTTCCTTGGAATCGACCACGAGGGTTGAAGTTTCCTGTCCTAGGGGAGTTATACTGCGTAGTGTTTCCTTCTTGTTGTACTTCACCTTGAATCTTGTATATATCCCTTGAACTTTCATGCATGAGATCATAAGCCCTACAATCCCTATCATCATTTCCCATGGACTTACAGAACATGCAATACAAATTTGTGGGTGTCTGAACATATTTTTTCATGTAGTAGCACTCACTAGGGTGATGTCTGTTTCTACATACCTCACACTAGGGTAGGGTAACTTGTTTCAAGGCGCTCAGAGATCCAGAGGCCAAGTATTCATGGAGTAGGGGACAATGTTCCTTGTCATGGCCTTTTGACCTGCATCTAACACACCAGATGTCTTCTCTTTTATCTTTTCCCCTGTCTTTCTTCATATCTTGGACCTGTAGAAACAAACTAGTTAGCTGAATCAAGATTTGATTCATACCTGAGCTGGATTCTCCCATAAGGGTTGATTATAGCTTCATGGAGATCTCCAGTGCCTCATCCTATGAAGCAATCTTCTGTTACATCAGAGGAAATCTGATGTGTTGTAAGAGGGCAGGAATGAACCATTCTTTGTTCTTCTCATCTGGAATCTAAAAATTCAACTGACATGTTAGGGTCTTGAATATCTGATCGAACTCCCATACCGGTTCAACTATTATCTAATTGATTTCTTTCAGTTCTGTAATTCACTGCGATTCTAACGTAGGTTTCTTGAATTCAACAATTAGCGAAGTCTTATTAGAATTCAACGGTTTAGGCGTAACTCCTTGGACAAATTTCATATGCCATCTCAGTGTGCGATCTCTTAGGGTAGTACTGAACTGATCTCGTTTGACAGATTCATCAATGATATTCTTAATTCTCCACACAGCTTCGTAGAGAAACCAGCTCTGTTCAGGGTCTTTAGATCCATCTCCTCTAAAGGTGGGTAGCCTCATCTTGTTTTCCATAGATCTCCCTAGGTTTATGGTCTGCGTATGTGGCAGATTACTAGTGACAATTCTATGAGTGCTTTGGTGACTCTAATTACTCTGATTGCTTAATGTTGTTGAAACAACAATAGGATTAATAGTACTTACTTTGACAGTCGGCACAGTTCCTGAAGCTTCTGGTTCTTCTTGGCGAGGCTCTGTAACTTTCCATTCCTCTGAATGCTCCTTGTCTGCCAAATCTGCCTCTTCTCCACTGTAGAAACCCTCATCCCCGTAGTTTTTCTTAAACAGGTTCACGAGAGGAACTTCTCTGAACACTCTCCCACTACGCGTATGTCCAGCCTCCGTGTCGCTATCGTTGTTTGAATTATTGAACATTAGCCTTTTTGAATCTGTCTAGCTACTGTATCTTCAAGATGTTCTTCTTCTGCAATAACATCTTGATCCTCAGCTTCAGAAAATGTAAAAATTTTCCTCTGGGTCCCTTGAAGAAATATCTCTAGGCTTGGCTATATGACTCTACTCTGTTAACAAAAAACTTAGTGATATACCCTCCAATGGTACTATCAAACCAGTGATCTAATTCTCTTGACACAATGTTATCAACTCTCTTGACCTTCTTGATTAGTGTCGACGTCCAAACCATAGGTGGCCTAGATCTGATCTCAAATTGGGTATCTGCTAACCTAGCTAGCCACTCATATAGCTCCTGATGGATTCCTCCAAAGAAAATTTCGTGTATATCAGTAAAGATATATCTCTCCAACCAATCCTCTATACTAAGATTAGGGTTCTTGTTTTAGCCTTCAACGAAGTCATTTTCTTGGTATTCTATCCACTTTTGAATCTCTGTCTTCGATGGAAACCACCTTGAAATTCCCTCAAGAAGATTTCGGTCATGACAACAGAACCATTTGTTGGCATAGGGGTAGACCAAGGGTTCATCTCCAAGAGTGCACCAACAAGCCCTAACTATTGGCCCTTTCAGAAACACCTACGAAGTAGATGCAGTCTCACCCGAAGTAGCTATGGGGGGGAGGGGGTTGTAGGAAAAAGATGTCTACAACCAAGGGGATATCAAGTGGATCCAATACAAAATCAATACAACAGTTATATATCATCTACCAGTTCATATCTACTCTGTAGAAATATCTATCAGATCTAAAACATTAATGCAATACTGATATACCTCATGGCACAAAACAGAGTATCAATCACACACAACACAAAATATACGTGGTTCAACCTCTCTCTAGGGATACATCCATAGAACTGTGATTTATAATATATTAATATGAAGCATACAATTCTCTTCCATGCTCTTAGCTAGAAGATCTTCTTTCTTCTTCTCTCTATATCTCCCCTTCCTATGCACCCAGCTGTAGGGTTGATCTTCGCACCCATCTGAACATCTTACAATCCCAGAAGGCTCTACACTCAACACTTCTCTCTCACACAATAATCCTGACTCGATCACAAAATAACAAATATGACGACAACATCATCAACAACAACAACCCATCCCGGGTCCTTTAGAACTATATTTATACATTACAATCACTCATCGAACGCCTTAGGCCGAAACCTAGGTGTCAAAACCCTAAATACCAAAACCATAGGTGTCTAAAACCCTAGGTCAACTTGACCCATGTTTTCAGGGCTTCGCCAGCCTGTCTTTCCTTCCTTTTTGTGTGGTGATCCAAAGCATCCAACAATGGATTGTTCCTCTTCCTGAGCTGTCCACGATCTGTCTTTCTTGCTAATCTGTCATCCTCGATATCCTCGTCCAACGACTTGCATCCTTTTACTTCGCTCTGTCTTTTCTGCTCTTTTGCTCATTTTGACCTAGTAACAGTCACTGTGTCTTCCGCGCAGTTCACATTTTGTCTTTTCTGCCTTAACCTTCGCTTACTTCCATTACCAAGGGCCAACACTTGGTTCGCTAGAAGAGTATTCTCAGGCATAAATTTAACCCTTTTTCGAGGCTGAGGGCCAAAATTTACGAAAAAGGAACATTCTAATTGGTTTTGGTTTATCACCTTTTTCGGGCCTTGGAGATTACTTACGAAAAAGGAACCCCCACGAAGTCCATAGTTAAGCTCTTTTTAGACTCCCTAAATTTGAAAATATCGTTGAGTGACCTTGTTCCTTCACACTTGTTAAATTGGTCCAGAAGAACATCTACTGGCATGAGTTTATCCCTTTTTCTGGCCTGTGGATAATGGAGGAAAAAGGTATGCCTCGGGAGATTCGTCTCCCCAGGAGAGTTCCCCTTAGCAACTTTTATACTTTTTCAAGCTAAGGGGACTAAAATAAAAAAAAGGCTATGAGTCCATAGTTAAGCTCTTTTCAGAATCCTTAAAATTGAAAATACTTCCGAGTGATATTGTCTTTGTCACACTCGTTAAAATGGTTTTGAATAGACGTATTTTCAGTGCAAGTTTATCCCTTTTTCAAACTGACTAGACTATCTCCGAAAAAGGTACTCCTTGGAGTCTTCTTTTAAGTTTTTTCAGACTCTCTAAATGTGAAAAAAACTACCAAGCTTACCTTCTCTGGGCTCGTTAAAAACACATTGAAGAGGGTTTCATTGTGCCTTGCTAATCGCATTTGCATCTCTGTGTATTTGGCCTAATTTCGGCTCCATGTTGTCCTCAACTGAACCTTTGAAGCATGCCTTATTCGCAAGCATTGTAGCACTTTGCCTCTATGACCTGACACCTTGACCCATGGAGGAATTTTCCCTGAGTGTCCTTTTCCTGCACATGTCTCCCTGCTCTGAGCATTAGTATGTTCCTTGCGCTTGGAACTAGTATGCTTGCTTGTGACACTCATTCGTCCTTTGTAACGTAGAATTCTTTTATTCTTTTTCAAGCTCTTTAAAAAAATTGAAAAGGAAAAAAAAAACAATAAACCCTTATAAGGGGACGGGAAAATATATTCTTTTTTGGCAACACAATGAGTCGCTCTTGGAAAAATCACATCCTTCTATTTGTTCGTCAAGCATTGGGATCTGGTATGACCTTAGGAATTTTTTCTCGCTACATAGAGATGTGTCCTCCATTTGGTTACTCTTCCAAACACATGGAGAGTTTGTGTTGCCTCTTGCATCATGAAATTATGTCAATGTCATGTTGCCTGAGTTTGATCATCTTTTGTGATTTTGTCCAAGGGAAGTTTCACCCAACCTGATTCAGCCTTTCTGCAGTTTGGCTCTTGACCTCATGAGTCGACCATCCTAAAAGTCCAGTCAAGTCTTGATTCAAAATTACCGAAGTTCTCTGCCTGATCATCGAGATCCTCTTGTCTTTTCTCGATGAGCCGTCAAATACCTTTGGGTAGTGAAGTCATACATTCACATTGTACTCCTACTTGAGTTTTGAAGATCTTGAATTTGTTTCTCAAGCTATGAAGATCTCTTCTCCTTCCATCAGGCGTCATTGGCTTCTTGAAGATGGATACTCTACTTGTATATCTTTGATTTTGAGATGTAGATCCACCGTGTATTGCTCGCAGCTATGCTTTATATAGTTATATGACATGGATCTGCAGTGTATTTTATTGTCATCCACGATTTATTTCATCCCAATCATGGGTATGCCCGCCTCAGAGAGACAATTTTTATTCTTCATATGGAACCTCCCGAACTCTGGTCCCAGGCTCACTCGTTTTATACATTGGTGAATATTTTGTAATGTAATTCGACCATCAGATGCTCTTCTGACCTCACACATTAGGGGGCATATGTTATAACCTTAAATTTCTCTACACATGCATACCTGGCCTTTGGCCCTCTTACTTGCATTTTTTTCCAAAAGAGTTATTAAGTTGCTCTTCTAAAAAACCAATTTTTTGAAGATGTACGTGCCTTGCACCACTACTGTCCACGTACATATGCATGTTGCACCACTATAGCTCATGTACATATGCATGCTACACCATTACAACCCGCGTATATTTGAAAAAGTTGCAAGGAATTCGTTGAGATTACGAGCTATTGGGAGTTTCCCAACTAATCCACCGCCTATATCCCGTCACCCAACCGAATAACTATCCTTTTGTCATATAAAAGGAGGTTTTGGGGTCTCATTTTACATCTAGACATAAGAACAGTGAAACTATGCTCGTTTTACATCCCCTCCTTGCCTAAGTTATTGCATCCCTTTTGTGAGAATTGCCTCAACGTTTCCCCATTAGCTTTTCTTCCTCCATCAAAACCTATTCACTTCCCAAGAAGAGATTAGAGGGTTTAGAGGAGAATCCATACAAAGGTGCACTTGGAGCTTGGTGAAGAGGAGCCCGAACCAGGTTCGTGAAGCAATAATCAGATTTGATTGTAAAGGTATAATCATTGAGTTATTAATAAAATAACTACTTTTCTTGTCCCAAATCATGGTGTATTGAATGCTTTTATTGGTTTATGTTTTGACATTCTAGCATCTAACCTTAATTTGTATATGGAATAGCATGCTTGTTGTTTGTTGTTTGTCAATATTTGGATGCAAGCCAACCTTGGGAGGAGGCGTGCAGTCAACAAAGATTTCAAGCACGAGGGGATCACCATCGGACACGGAGTAGAGGTATAGTTACCTGATCTCCATCATATTTTATTTTCTTGTATGAGTTTTGGTATGTTTGGGGTAGTTTAGAGAAGTAGTTGACTTTTAGACTGATCTGCCTACATTCTGAACCCTGGTGTAGTCATAGGGGGGTTTTTCTCGCTAGCAGTAAGTGATGGCTACTATATCAATGTCATTAACTCATAGGCTCTCCAATGATGTCATTCACCAGTCAGTGGTCATTCCATAGACCATTACATATGAAAGATATGTATAATGACTCATACGATTCTTGGGAAAAATCATATAAATAGAGAACAAATAGGAATGAAGTGTTTGAGTGTCAACAAAAATTCATAATCTATTTGAGAAACAAAGTAGTCGATTAGAAAGATATGACTCATTACATAGTTAGAGAAAGAAATGCTTTGTGTGCTATGGAATTATGTTTCCTCTTTACTATCTCTATAGTGACCAAAATGATCCATCCTAAATTCAGAGTCTATTTAAATACCTTTTAATGGAGTTATTTCAATTGTATATGTTATCTCTTGTTACCAACATGATATGCGTTACTTAAAAGAGACATGTAAAAAAATTTAGAGTCTACCTAAAGACATCTATAGACTCTCTAACGATGTCATTATTTAGTGAGTGGTTGTTCCCCTTTGCTATTTGGTATTGTATTCTTAAGTTGACTCATTGTCAATAATTTTTATTATCGAATTGGACTTCAGTCCCATTCAATATTCCACGACGAATGGAAACACTTCCTTCCATGTACTACATTGACAACACTTTAATTTCAAGGGACATGACTTATATTTATATTGGAACCTCAAGTTCTAATGGTTCATCACGCTTCTCCTAGAATCAGTCATTTGGGCGATCGACCCAGTCAAGCGATTGACCATATATCTAAATCAATTGGTCAAGTAGTCGAAAATCTTGTCGGTCGAACAATTGACTAGTAGTCAAAGATAGTTGATCGATGGATCGACTAGCTGAGAAATCGACTATGAATTGGATGCATGGACAATCAGTTTAAGAAACCTCAACAAGACATATAGACAACGTGGATTTGATGGAGGAAAATCTAACCACCAATGGTTGTAAGTGGATAATATCTTCCTAATTCCAAGAAAGTTGGTTAGATATTGAGGCTATAAATAACACACACAATTGGTCATTATCATGTGTGTTATATGCCAATGTTGAACATGGTGTTTTTTTTCAATATACATTGTGATGTTCTGATCACAGTGTGTTGTGCTTAAGTGTTGTAACGGTGTCTTTAGACACCACCTGTTTTTTCTTTGAAGTTATTTCTCTTCAGTTATCTACAATTTTGTTTGTTTGTTTCGTATCAGGTTGCACCCAATCCCCAACATGGTATCAAAGTGATTAGTTGTGACCTTGCCTGTTGTATGCAAATCTTGCTAATTCAGATTCATTTTGTGATTGACTCTGTGCCGATGATTTGATGACTGTAACTTGTGGAAATAATTAAGATTTATTAAGATATCAAAGATGTCTTCAAATATCCATCCTATTTTTTTGAATGGATCAAACTATGTTTTCTGGGTTCTAGACATGGAAACCTTAATTAAGAGTAAATGATTGTGGAAATATGTGAAGATTGCAATTCCAAATCTGATAGATGATCAAATGAATTTCATTGATGATGGAAAAAAAGATGCAGCTGTGGGGGTCATCACGACCTATATCTCATGGGAGATTTAATTTCACACCAACAAAATTGACTGTCCTGATCAAGTCTGGAAGAAGTTGAAGTATCTATTTGACAAATTTGTTGAAAACCACATCATGCAATTGGAGAAAGAGTTGATCTCTATTGATCCTCATTCTTTCAACATAATTGAGGAGTGTTTGGCATGTGCAAAGGAACTGTAATATAAATTGGGTGAATGTGGAAATAATTATCAAAATAAAGACAGACAACTCATCAAGCTGGTCATAATGAATATGCGAACACCATTCAATGTTTTTGTTTCGACTTTATGCACCAACTAGTAGGCACACAAGGAATATGATAAGGATTATACCTTTTCACTTTCTATAGTTTATTGATCACTGATCAACACAGATTGCTAGATGAAGGGAATATTGGGGGAAAACATCAATCTCACTTGGTCGAGGGAAAGGGAAATATGAATCATAAGGAAAGAGGATGATTTGATACCCCTATGTAGAGATCAGAATACCTCAACCATAAAACTAAAGGAAAGACTGATGAATCGACATCCAGTTGGAAGATTCAAAAGAAGAATACATGTCAGTACTATGGAAAGACTAGACATGTGGAGAAAGTATGCTACAAGAAGAGAGATGACTTAGAGGAGAAGTTCAAGCTACTTGGAAGAGACATGTTGATTGTTCATCGACCCAATGCTAATTTCACCTTTCAAGTCGAAAATTCTCAAGCATTTCTTTCTCATTATGCACAAAATGAATGGGTTTTCGACTCTAGTTGCACTCATCATATGACTAAGGATGATTCCTTATTCACGCCCTTGGATAAAGCTGTGGAGAGAAATATCTATGTTGCCGATAACTTTTCTCTTTAAATTGTTGATCATGGTTATGTTCCCCATTGACTTGGGAATATTTTTGACATATATCATGTGTTGAATATAAGTGATGTAACATCCCCCAACTTAATTGAGGAACATTATGTGTGGAAATACTCATAGAATTAAAATTTATGCTAACTAATCATGTAGCTTACCAGCTACAGTAAAACATATAGTTTTTAATCACATGCTGATACCATGAACTAGATGCATATACGACATTCTAAAATAAACCTAAAAAACATATAATAAACTCAAATACAATAACATATAAATCATTCTCAAAGACATAGTTAATACATAAATACACAACAATTAAACTCTTAATGCAACACAAAAACAAGATAGAAAAACTCATCTTTTAAAATAGTTGTGAAACCAACTGCTTGGGACGAATGTTCCACCCGACTATAGAATTTTTGTTCCAAATATTAATCACCACCCCCGAGATGGGGATAAAAATCCAAAAAATAGGGTGGTCTCTCACTTTCCACTCACAGTTCAAAAAATCCCACAACCCACTGGCATTCTGGTAAAATTATCCCAATTTTCCACTAGCTCCCTTCCTCTTGACCTTATCAACCCAAATAATGTACCCATTTGTTTCTCTCGTTCCATTGCACATCCCATTTGTTTATTGGGGCCTCTCTGGCACAAGTAACCAAGAATGTCACTACTAGGAAACTCAAGGGATCTCACTGCTAGAAAAACTACCAAGAAAACAACAACAATCACTCGTTGTTACAATGCAACTCACACATGAGTTCACTCTTTGGGCCTGATGACCTAGATCTTCCTTATTATGCTCCAAATACACTCCAGAATCTTCCCTCCATGGTTTCTCCAGCTCCAATGCTCTTCTTCGCTGTTTGTTTCTTGTTGTTCATGCAAAAACATGACTATCCAAAAACTCCCCCCCCTTGGCCATACAAATTTCCTCCCCTTTGGCTTGCTTGATTGAATTACACTCTTCCAAAAAATAATTGTACTGAGTCCCATGCTCCCAATAACTATGGGATGTGACTTGTCACACCCACCCTCTTACATGTATTCAATGCTTGTTTTGGGAACACTCAACAACAAAATAGAAGGTTAATGCATAACCATATTAAAATTCAGAAATGTGGGTTTGGATTAATACCCATGAATAATCCCACCCTTGGGCCCCTCTTAGACACTCCTAGACATTCCCATATCTTGTGGATTTATTAATCCCCATCTCTATCCATATCCCCCAACAACTAGCATCACATTTTATTTATTAAAACTCATAAATACATTTCGCATATACATCGCTTGTCCACAACCATACATCATATCTACATTAAGCATTAATTAAACTGGGGATTATAGTAGGGACATTACATTCTCCCTTCCCTACAATTGTGCATTATCCTAGGTTCATAGCACCATGCTTAAATACATATACAAATTTACATCGCAATACTTTGAAAATCTTGCTGCCAACTTTGGTCAACTTCCTAATCTTAGCGAACTTCTCTTCACTTTCAATTTTAAAAATACACATCGTTCTCTCACTTTAAAATATCTAAAACCTGTATTCTTGTTTTCATAACTTTTCTTCCTACCCTCGGAAGGCTTTAAATTATGCCTCATCTTTTCCATCTGCTCTTCCATTTCCTTCAACAAATCTGGCCCAATAATTGCTCTCTCTGTCAGGTTATCCCAACTCACTAGTGTGTTACACTTCCTTCCATACAATGTTTCAAATGGGCTCACTTTTAATGAGGCTTGATACCCATTATTGTAATCAAATTCCACTGAGTGCATATAATCCTTCGACTTTGATGGTTACTCCATCACATACATTCTGAATATGTATTCAATTATTCTGTTGATCCTCTCTGTTCT
>JASDQU010105630.1:160212-173896 GCA_032191745.1 Picea mariana
AAGGAATAACAATCACCTTGGCATCTCTACTACTCTTAAGAACTAGAACAAAGCTATTTGTTGAAGGAATGAGTATTGATTCATCAGGAGTCTTAATTGGATCTACCCAATGGTGATTCCACATAGACTATTGCTACAATGAGGCCTTCCAAGTTTTTCATTTTGGCATTGGATTGCATTTTACTTTTGGGAAGGAAGAAACCATGTGACCATGGTCAAAGAAAGTTGGAATTGATAGCCAACATGTCCATAATGATGCAGTAGAATCCTTGACATTATAGATATCCTACACATTTTCTTAGTTTTGGTTCTATTTTGTGATTAAAACCAAACCAAACCAAACAAAGAAACATTTTTTTTTGTAATGTACTGAGATATTTATTGTCCTTATTGAATTTTTGTCAACCATTGGAATATATAGCCAATGAGTACAAGCATACATAGGAAGTTTATGAATGAGCAAAGGGCCTTTGACTCTTCTTTCATTTGGTTTGTGTAGTGTGGATGGATGTGGATTCCAGAGCCCCATGCATAGGCTATGTGAATGTAATGGAGGATTGGGAGCTTATCCAATTTATTTAATAAATAGTGCATGTGTTCCTATGGTATTTCTACTTGTTTTAGTTGAATTATAGAACAATGTGGTTATTTCAACTAAATGTTTTTTTATTGTGTTGTATTTATGGTTGTCTTCAATTGAATAATATATTACAATAGTTTTTTGTTTAATATTGAAATTATTTGTTTATAGCGATTGTGGGGAAGATTAGTTTTCTAGGTGTGATATTCTAGGGAGTTGTAGCCTCACTACAACAAGTGGTGTCAAAGAAAGTAGAATCTTGAGGGATTGGGGAAATTCCATAGAAAAAAGGATAGGTGGGTAGAATTGTTACCATCAGAAGAGGGGCAATTCTATGAGAAACTATTTATAGTGAATAAAAAAGAGAAGTGTATATGACTCTAGCAATGTTGTGTTATTAGGTAGCGTTATTTGAATGAGTGAATGAAGAATGCCTCCAGTGGTAGGATTAGGAAGATGTTGTAAGAGGAGATACAATTTCAATATTGAAGTGTGCTTGGAAGAGGTCATGGAGGATGAGGTGTTGAATAATTTGGAAGAGGGGGTAGTAGAGATGTTGTTGTGGATGTTGTACTAGAGGAGAGAATTGAAGAAGAAAAAAATATTTTTTTGGTGAAGATAGTGGAGGGGGAGAATGCAAGCTCCATTGAAAATTGCAGCATGGTAGGCAAATGAGCTCTTGTAGTGAAAGGAAGAACCGAAAGAAAAGATACTAGTTCAAAAGTGGTGGAAAATGTTGCATTGTTTTTGCAATGAATGATGATGAGGATGGATGCCTTGAAATTGGCCCAATAGAGGGGAAGATTCATAGTCAAAGTGATATAAAAAGATAAATAGGAGGATTTGCAACAACACCGAATGAAAATGGAGATGCTAGAATTTTTTGGAAGTGTAGATCTAGAAAGGCTATTGGAGTGGAAGCATCCGAGTGTGAGAATCTTTTTGTGAACAAATTTCAAATAAAAAAATAAGAGTTAATTTGATAAACTAAATCGTAAATTTGTGCTATTTTTAATTTGTGAAAAACAAAAATTATCATATATTATAAATATATAAAAAAACACAATAAAAATATAAAATTTTATAAATATATTTAAAAATACATAACATTATAAATTTAAGGAAACAAAAAAAAATAAAGGCATCATAAAAGTGACTCTTTATGTCATATGTAAAATATACATGTTATCATTAATGTGTGTTTTATGTTAATATAAGATAACAATATTACCAATGTTTGGTAATAAAGATCAAAATATTAAGAGAGTGACAAGAAAATTACAAATATTTGATAATAATAGCTAAAATGTTAATAAAAAAATAAAAAATACAAATAAATACAATAGAGAAATATTCATGGAGGCAATTGGGAAATGATGTTATCCTTGCTTTGGAAAGGCATCAAAGTATTAAATTCCAATGGGGATTAAGAAACATAGACACATGCAACTAATCAAAGAGTGAGGCCTCTAAGGAATCTAGCGAGAGGGAAAATCTCATTGGTGAGAGATTCAACTATCAACATTTGATCCTTGCAACAAGGTAAAGGTCCCTCCTTCGTAGTGTTTAAAGAAGACATTCATTATTCTCTGTCAAACACAATAATTATTTCTTGTAAAAAAGACCAAACATAGAACAATTAGACAACGTCGTTTTTTTACTACCTTTCAATTTACATTCACACAAATTTATAAATTGTTAATTGTGAATATTTTTAAATAAAAGATTAAAATAAGTTTCAGCCATACACAAAATGAATAAAAAAATAACACATGTTTTTAAAAAAAATTCATGTCTCATGAACTAAACAAATTAAATTGTGCATTGATCATGACCATCATGATATGACCGAATAATGCCTTACCAATGTTGTCCAAACATCAATACCTAGTCCATGTTGGATCCCACTCCCATTCCTTGGGTTGTCAAGGATGATGGGGAAAGTGAGCTGGTGGATTGGGATAGTTGTAAGAGTAAACAGAGTGTAAAATTCTGGAAAATTGGGTTGTGTGAGAGGATTAGAGCCAACCATATGTGATGTTTTCCCTGGGATTCATAGCCTTAACTTGGGGGTGGCCCTGTTGTAGAAATTTTAAGGAAAATAGAGAGCCTGTGTTTGGGTGGAACGCCCTTCGTCTACAACTAGTTGGTGATTAATTCCTAGAAAGATAAGTGTTATTATTTATTTAGGATTATGTTGATTTAATGTTGTTTACATCATGAATTGAATTGGTTTCTAGTTTGTTCCATTATGTTTGCATGTTTAAGCATGTATTTGTAATTATGGTATCATTTTCCATGAATGACATAATTATGTTTTCATAAGACTCCATTGTCATGTATGCATGCATTCATAAATTAATAGCAAGACAATGAGGAAATTGGTCTTAGAGCTTTATAATGTTGATTTCAACCTAGTTAGATGGATGGGTACATCATAATATGGCATCAAAGAAATACGAGTGAAAAAATTATGATTCCAAGAAGTACCCCATAGCCTCAATGGTGGACGAAGGGTATTGGGAACGTTACAATCTCCTTCCCACATTCACGATGATAGAAAGATTCACATTGTGTTATTTATCTCATGGAAGGGTGCCAAGCTCCCCACAAATGGACTATTTGAATCATTGTGCCATAGAAAGTGTTATAGCCCTAAATTGCTCTACACATGCATACTTGGCCTTTGTCCCTCTTGCATTTTTTGCCAAAAGCATTGTTGAGTCGCTCTTCTAAAAAAACATTTTTTTGAAGATGTACGTGCCCTGCACCACTATTGCCCGTGTACATACGCTTGTTGCACCACTACAACTCACATACGTACACATGTTGCACCATTACAACCCACGTATACCTGCAAAAGTTGCAAAAAATAAAAAGTTGCAAGGAATTCGTTGATATTACGGGCTATTAGGTAGTTTCCCAACTAATTCACCGCCTATAGCCCACCACCTAACCGAATAACCATCCTTTTGTCATATAAAAGGAGGTGTTGGGGTCTCATTTTACATATAGACATAAGAACAATGAAACTATGACCGTTTCACATCCCCTCCTTGCCCAAGTTATTGCAACCCTTTTGTGAGAATTGCCTCAACATTTCCCCATTAGCCCTTCTTCCTCCATCATAATCTATTCACTTCCCAAGAAGAGATCAGAGGGTTGAGAGGAGAAGCCATACAAAGGTGCACTTGGAGCTTGGTGAAGAGGATCTCAGACCAGGTTCGTGGAGCAGTAGTCGGCTTTGATTATAAAGGTATAATCATTGAGTTATTAATAAAAGAAGTACTTTTCCTGTCCCAAATCATGGTTTATTGAATTCTTTTATTGGTTTATGTTTTGACGCTCTAACATCTAACCTTAATTTGTATATGGAATAGCATGCTTCTTGTTTGTTGTTTGTCAATATTTGGATGCAGGCCAGCCCTGGGAGGAGGCGTGAAGTCATCAAATCTTTCAAGCGCGAGGGGATCACCACCGGATGCAGAGTAGAGGTATAGTTAGCCAATCTCCCTCATCTTTTATTTTATTGTATGCGTTTTGGTATGTTTGGGGTAGTTTAGAGAAGTAGTTGACTTTTAGACGGTTAATTGATCCGCCTACATTATGAACCCTGGTGTATTCATAGGGGGGTTTTTCTTGCTAGCAGAACTGGCGATCATACTAGGAAAGCGTCAAGGGTTTTTTAGGGGATTTCAGGTTGTCTAATTGGTTTTCTGCCTTTCGAGTTTCTGTTGATTCCTTTGAGTCTTTTAAGGAATTTTGGTCACCTTCAGGTGCCATACCAGTTCTCCCTACCCTATATGACTATCAGTTTTCTTTCTTTTTTGAGGAAGTATAGAGGTGTACGGGCCCTTCTTTGGGTCAGCTCGAGTACATACAGACGCTGCTTAGTAAACAACCCATGTACATACGCAGGCTGCTGAAGCAACAATAACGTATCTGGTTCAATATTTTTTTTTTGAAAAAATGAGGCAGTCAACCTCTTTCCTGATTGAGGTTTATACTTCTTAGGGTTTCTTGATATAGTTCAGAGTCTTTGTTTTTACAACCATAGCTTGGGTTAGAATTCAGTTTACTTGTTTTTTTTAAGTTTTCTTGTGTTTACTTCTGAAAGGGTTTTAAACGAGTCTTTGAATTTTTGATCAGCCTGTTTGGTGTCTTTAGTGATTCCCTGTGATCCGCAGTGGGCCAAAGATCTTTTTTAGTCTTGTATTATTGTTCTTTTTACCCCTTTCACTTCCTTTGAAAAAGAGAAAAAAAGATTTATTTCATTTTTTCTGTTTGAAGCATTTTCAAAAAAAAGATTTTTCATTTTCAATTTGTAAAGTAGTTGGGGTTAGTTATTTTACTAGAAAGGAAAAATAGTTCATTTTTAAAGTTCTTTATTGGTTTATTGAAACTTAAGTAGCTTGTAGTCAAGAAAAATTTTGTTTTAGGTATTCTTTTTAAAGATCTTGGAAAAAGTTAGTTACAGAAAAGTTGGTTACAAAGAGTTAGTTGTAAATCTTTAATTTTGACTAGAAGTAATTTTGCTTTCAAGTTTCATCTTTTTTTGCTCTTTTCATCTCTCATAACATCACTAGTTTCACCTCCATATCCATTGAGTAAATCAAGCCATTAAAACAAACACTAAATCTAAAATTAATTAGCATTTTTATGTTTGTAGGGTCAACCAACTAGTTTGGGGTTAGGACCTTGAATTAGGTTGGAGAGGAAACTATTTAAGGTCGTTAAACAAACATTGGAGTCAGAGCTAGGGAGTATTAAATTCCAGTGACGTAAAATTTATTCAGGACCCCCCTCTAACACAGGGGATAAACATGAGGTCGCATGAGGAAAGACATCGGAGATAACCCCTCCAAAGCTAGACTAAACGTAGGGGGTAACGCATATTAAGGATTTGTCGTGAGAATACTACCGACTGCATTTTACTATGGATATTTGTGGACCTCAAATCTGTTTGAGATCCTCTGTTGTTATCCAGACCACTTTCTTTCGATACCTTTGATAGGTTTCAGAATTGTTATCCTGCTCATTGCGATCTGCCCGACTGTCGACTGTACCCGCCTAGTGACTGTTTGCGAGCTGGAAAATTAGTTGCCCATACTCTAGGGACTTACAAAGGTGAATACGGGGGTATAATGCGGTACCTAGGGAAGACGTCGAGTCACACTTTGAAGAGTATACCCATGGGATGCTTCTATTTTTGAGTTTCACTTACACCGGTTAGTTTCTCTAGTGTTGGCTGGCGTAACTATTCTTCCTACTAGATAGTTGTCTGCTTCATTTTCCTTTAGGAACTTTTAGTGTGTGCTTTTTTCTCCCTAGTTTTCAACACTGAGTTAGTCAATCATTGCTTTGGGTCTTTGACCTAATGTGGTAGACCACCCACTTCGTCGGTTGTGAGGACTTTTCGGTCTTCCGCTTAGAAATGTGGAGCCGCCTCTTTATAAGCATTGTTTTGATAGCACTGATTTGTTGGAGTCAGTGTGTGAGACTTTTACGGACTTGAACGATCCCGCAAGGGGAGAAATTGTGCATAATATCTTCATGGAAAAATTTACTGATGATACCAACCAAGGAACCCCTTCACAAGGGGATTCTTGTGCTTTTCCTTTCTTCAGAAATGTTGGTGTCCCTTTGGTGGCCACTTTGTACATTCTTGGGTTGAATGTGGGACTACTGGTTTGGTTGGGTACCATTCCAAATGTCCTGAATTCTCTTGACGCTTCTCAGTTAAACACCTTATGTCATGGGAACCATGTTGATGTTCCTTAGTCAGCAAGGTCTTCTCCTCCTCCTTCTCCCACCTCTGGTGAAAGTACAATTACTAGTAACCAGAAGACTAAACGAAATAGAAAGAGGAATAATAGGAAGAAGAAATCACCAACCTCTGCAAGTCATGGTGGAGATAGGTCATCAACCTCTGCAAGTCATGTTGAATACCAACACCCAGCCTCTGCAAGTCATGCCGGGGTCATGAACCTAGTCCCTTCTAGTCATACTGGAGTTCAATCACCAACCTCTGCAAGTCATGTTGGAGATAGTTCCTCAACCTCTGCAAGTCATGTTGAAGACTAGGACCCATCCTCTGCAAGTCATGCTGAGGGAAAGAAACCAACCACTGTTAGTCATGCTAGGGGCATTGATTTTGTTGAGAAACCTAGATGGATAGGACTTAAGCCTAAATTCCCTTGTAAGATTTGCAAGGGAGATCACCTTACTCATCTATGCTACGACATTCCAAAGGTACGAAGATTGTGGTCCCTGTCTGCAAGCTCTTATGATTCTAAGTCTTATGAGGTTTCCTCATAGTCTATTCAGTCTTTGGTTGATGAAGTGGTCATTTCACTACAGTCTTCAGCTAATCCCACTCCTCTTTTGGGGGGCAAAGTGCCTTTATACCATGTAGTCTCGCAGCCTATTCATCCATTGGTTGAGAAATTGGTCATGCCGATACAATCTTCGGTTGATCCCACTCTTCTCTTGGGGAATGTTGTGTCTACTGACTATGCTTTTAGCATTTCCAATTCAGTACTTTCAGAACAAGGGGGCATTCCTCTCACTTTGAGCACACCCCCTCCAAGCCCTAGGATGGTTTCCTTTGATTGGAATGATCTTCTTGAGCCTTGTCTTCCTTCTTTTTCACCTTTTCAAATAAGGGTTGAAGTTAATTCAACAAAAAATTATCGATGTATTGTGGATGAAGGTGACTACGCAAGTATTTTATCCTCCTCGGTTTGGAAAGCTTTGGGTTCTCCCAAGCTTGTGTCTACTTCGCATGAGTTTTTGGATTTTGACAGACATCCTAGTGAATATTTGGGGATTCTTCCTTAGTTTCCTATCTCATCAGGTGGGAAGAATATCCTTGTTGATGTTATAGTGGTGCAAGGCCCATTAGATTTCAATATGCTTCTCAGGTGTGATTATGTATATGCTATGAATGTTGTGGTGTCTACGCTTTTCTGGGTGATGCATTTCCTTCATAATGGAAGCATTATCACTATCGACCAGCTGACATCTAATAATCACCATCCTAATTCGACTCTAGTTTAGGTTGTCCCTTTATATGTTCCTAGTGTTCGTGTAGACTCTACCCCACCACAGGTTAATTATGTGGTGTTTTTTCCTTGATGTTCAATTTCTCATGAGCAATAACTTGTTCACTCATGTTTTCATTATCGAGACATGGTCTCGACAATTGATCCGTTGGTTTATCTAATGGGGGCATTGGAGCCCTTACTTCCCCCTCTTAGTACAAGTGATCTTGTCGGGATTACTTGAGAAAAGTATCCCCCCCCGAGTCTTCTTTAAGCCCTTTTCAGACTCTCTAAACATGAAAAGATTGTCGAGCGATCTTGTTTCCCTTCACGCTCACCAAAATCAAATTTGAAGGCACGCCTGTTCGACGGTAATTTACCCCTTTTTTGGTCTAGATGGTCAATTGTACGAATAAAGGTATACTCTAGGAAGCTCGATGTTGGCTAGGTCAGACTCAGGGTTCAGCTCCAAGAGCGCACCAACAAGCCCTAACTATTTTCCCTTTCGGCAACACCTGCGAAGCAGATGCAGTCTCACCCGAAGTAGCTATGGGGGGGTTGTAGGACAAAGATGTGTACAACCAAGGGGATATCAAGTGGATCCAATACAAAATCAATACAACAATTATATATCATCTACCAGTTCAGATCTACTCTGCAGAACTATCTATCAGATCTAACACAATAATGCAATAATAATATACCTCATGGCACATAACAGAGCATCAATCAAACACAACACAAAATATACGTGGTTCACCCTCTCTCTAGGGCTACGTCCACATAACTATTCTTTATAATATATTAAGATGAAGCATACAGTTCTCGTCTGCACTCTTAGCTAGCAGATCTTGTTTCTTCTTCTCTCTATCTCTCCCCTTCCTGCACACCCAACTGTAGGGTTGATCTTTGCACCCAACTGAAGATCTTACAATCCTAAAAGGCTCTACACTTAGCACTTCTCTCTCTCACAATAATCCTCACTCGATCACAAAATAAAAAAGATGACGACAAAAACAACAACAAAAACAACCCATCCTAGGTACTTTAGATCTCTATTTATACATTACAATCACTCATCGACAGCCTTAGGCCGAAACCTAGGTGTCAAAACCCTAGATACCAAAACCCTAGGTGTCTAAAACCCTAGGTCAACTTGACCCATGTTTTCAGGGCTTCGCCAACCCGACTTTCCTTCCTTCTCGTGCAGTGCTCCAAAGCATCCAACGATGGATTTTTCCTCTTGCTGAGCTGTCCATGATCTGTCTTTCTTGTTGATCTGTCATCCTCGATCTCTTTGTCCAACGACTTGCTTACTTTTACTTCGCTCCGTCTTTTCTGCTCTTTTGCTCACTTAGACCCAGTAATAGTCACTGTGTCTTCCGCGCAGTTCACATTTTGTCTTTTTTTCCTTAACCTTCACTTACTTCCATTACCAAGGGCCAACAAGCCCCCAACACTCACCTGTGACTCGTCCCGAGGCACTCCAGATCTGATATTTCTATTTTACTTTGACTTCAGACTGCGCAGTGTAGCCTTTGCTTTCTTCTCTATGCCTCCTCTCCTTCCTTGTGCAGATTGTCTTTTCTGTGTCTAGTTCCCAGTTTCAACTACCCCTGATACCTAGACCCTTAGACTCATGCTTTTACCGAGAGCTATGAGGCAGCTGGTTGTCTTAATACAACTTCAACCGGCTCCCGTTCACCAAACCTTCCTTCCATTCTCCATTCAAAGTCTTCAAATGCACAACTCCTTCTTCTTTAATGTAGGCAACCTCATATGGCCCAAGCCAATGCGTTATGAACTTCCTAGGATTTTTGATGAACTTATTGTCATATACCAGTACTAGATCACCTTGTTTAAATGCCTTCTTCTTGATGTGTCTTTCATGGTAGGCTTTCTCTCTTTCCTTATGTACCTACTAATGGAATTCTGCAATAAATCTGTCTTCTTCTAGTTCGACCAACTCTGCAAGCCTTTCTCGAACAACGCTAGTGTCATCCATATCTGTAAAGGAAACAATTCTTAAGCTTGGTACAAAATATTCCATTGGGACAATGACTTCAAGATCATACACCAATTTAAAGGGGGTATGCATTGTTATCTTCTTGAAAGTGGTTCTATAGGCCCATAATACTACTGGTACTCTTAAATCCCAATCATCTCTATTAACACTGCAAATCTTCGTTAGCGTTGTCTCCATGATTTTGTTGAATGCTTCAACTGTCCCATTTTCTTATGGATGGTAAGGTGTGATCTTCTGATGATGAACTATAAATTCCTCGGTCAAGGATTCAATGGTTTTATTTATGAAATGTGTGCCTTGATCACTCATAAGGATCTTTGGGCATCTAAAGTTGGTTATGATGTCATCAGATATGAAGCGCGCAGCAGTAGTTGCACTACAATCCTTAACTGCTCTTACTTTTGGTTTCAAAGGGATCCTCATATCTCCCATAGGTCCTTTAATTCCCTTCATATCAGTGAACTTGGTCGAAAACAAGTCCTGATATTCATGCAGTAACTCTGTGATCTTGTCAATAGTAACAACATCCCAATAATCTCCAACATTTGCAAGATTCAGTGTTTTCTCAGTTCCAATATTATCTTTTTTGATCTTGATTGGCTGTCTAATGAATCGTATCTCAACTCCTGGTCCTTCCACATCTCTTTGGCCTTCTGTTTCAACAATGTTCACCTTCCTAGGATCACCATCTTCATTAGCATTGATGTTGTAACATCCTTGCAGTTTCTGGAGAGGCACAGTCCATTCATCCTCTTATTGCTCCAAAGGGAGGCTAGGTGACTCCTCAAATACTTTATGTCTTACAGTCTGTAATGCTTGATCTACTATAGGATATTGGCTTTCGAATAAAAAGGTGGTGACAAAGTTCTGAGTCATACCTTCCCACTCTGCAGTGATGAGGCACAACTCTTCTTGAAGGTACCAGTTCATAGGGATAGTGTCCAACATGTTTATGAATTTGTGCACCCACTGCTCTTGAGGAATGGCTCTCTAGGCTTCCTCGCAACTTCGCATATGGTCCTTTGGGCAGCTTTGACCTGTGTACCTAACTTCGGAGCCTTCTACTTGTGCTGAGAACCGCACGGTCATGAGGGTACAACATTGTACCCATTTTTTAATGTTGTTTTTATGCATCCCCCACCATCTTGCTTGTGTGGCTTTCAAGGCCTCATACATTGCCAAAAAACATTTTTGCGTTGGTACAATTTCTTCAAAGTTCGATAAGAATGTTTCTAATGGATTCAGACCATCAAAGGTGGGTAAGTTACTTATTGTTGTGCCGATCTAGTGTACTTCCTTGGTTAATATAGCACAACTCCTTGTAGATAATTCATACATTTTGTTCTGCCAGTTCTCTAGTGCTTCTTTTGAGTCTGATGAACATGTGATGTCACTTCGCCAAATCAAATTTCCATCCGCCGTAGAATTAATGTAATCCCACTGTCTAGCTGTTAATTTGTATATGTTTTCCAGTTCGTATGTACGATATTCTTCTATGATGGGCTCATTGTATCGCGGAACTTCATCGGGATCTAATGGTACGATGACCCTAAGGCCATCTACTTCAAATGTCATTCGTCTTTTGTTTAAATTGACCATAGTGGAATGATTGAAAGCCCAATCAATTCCTAACAATGCAGGATAAGGACAACTATCATCAACTATCTCAATTACCTTAAAGTCTACAAACGTCCTTACTCCGTCGATGTCCATAGGGACATATTCCAATATTCCAAAGGGGCTTACTGCCTACTGATTATCCATCCTAATCCTGATAGGGGAATAGATAAACTTAGGTTTTCCCATTAGTGCCCAGGTTTGCTTCGTCATGACATTCACCTCCGACCCTAAGTCAAGGACCACATAGTTTATATCATATTCTCCAATCTGAGCATTCAGGTGTAGTTCCTTGTTTGTCCTTCTCTTCTTGGATATTTGATGAACTGATTTATTCAGTAAAGAATCTACCCTTCGTATCTCATACTGTCTAACCAAATTTTGCAGTTCTTGTATAAATTTCTCATCTTTAATCAACTCTATAAATGTATACAAGAAAATGACAAGTTTACTTGCCTCTTTTCCATCTTTGGGCGAAGTAGACTGATCAAATTCTATAGGCATTCCACATTCTCTAACTTCTGGTCATGTCTTTGATGAAGAACCTTGGTCTCCCTTGAATTCTCTTCTTGCCTCCTCGAACATTTGTTTTTCTTTCTTTGCATCAAAAGTTTGTGTCTTCTCTGCAGCTTTCCTGATTCCTGATTCCTCTGTAGTATTTCCTTGGGTCATTCTGTCTTCTCCTGTAACAAAACCTCCTCGAGTTATAATAGCGAATCTAGGGTATTCTCCATGAGTTTTGTCTTTGATCAATTGTATCTATGGGTTCTGTTGAGGTCCCTGTTTCTCTTGAATTTTAGCCAGCAATGCTAGACATTCCTCGATGACATGCTCGAAAGAGTTGCAATAACTGCAAGTGGTACAAGGGTTCTGACAGTCCCTTGGAAAGTGTCCAGTCTGTGCGCAGTTATAACAGATTATCTTTCCTCAACCTTGACCCATACGTCCTCCTCTTCCTCTTCCTCGGAATTGACCATGAGGGTTGAAGTTTCCTGTCCCAGGGGAGTTATACTGCGTAGTGTTTCCTTCTTGTTGTACTTCGCCTTGAATCTTGTATATATCACTTGACCTTTCATGCATGAGATTGTAAGCCCCACAATCCCTATCATCATGTCCCATGGACTTACAGAACATGCAATACAAATTTGTGGGTGTCTAAACATATTTTTTCATGTAGTAGCACTCACTAGGGTGATGTCTGTTTCTACATACCTCGCACCAGGGTAGGGTAACTTGTTTCAAGGGGCTCAGAGATCCAGAGGTCAAGTATTCATGGAGTAGGGGAAAATGTTCCTTGTCATGGCCTTTTGACCTGCATCTAACACACCAGATGTCTTCTCTATTATATTTTGACCTGTCTTTCTTCATATCTTGGACCTGTAAGATAAACTAGTTAGCTGACTCAAGATTTGATTCATACCTGAGCTGGATTCTCCCATAGGGGTTGATTATAGCTTCATGGATATCTCCAGCGCCTCATCCTACGAAGAAATCTTCTATTGCATCAGAGGAAATCTGATGTGTGGTAAGAGGGCATGAATGAACCATTCTTTGTTCTATTCATCTGGAATCTGAAAATTCAACTGGCCTGTTAGGGTCTTGAATCTTTGATTGAACTCCCATACCGGTTCAACTATTCTCTGATTGATTTCTTTCAATTATGTAATTCACTGCAATTCTGAAGTAGGTTTCTTGAATTCAACAATTAGCGAAGTCTTATTAGCATTCAACGGTTTAGGCGTAACTCCTTGGACAAATTTCATATACTAGCTTAGTGCGTGATCTCTTAGGGTAGTACTGAACTGATCTCATTTGACAGATTCATCGATGATATTATTAATTCTCCACACAACTTCACAGAGAAACCAACGCTGTTTAGGGTCTTCAGATCCATCTCCTCTAAAGGTGGGTAGCCTCATCTTGTTTGCCATAGATCTCCCTAGGTTTATGGACTGAGTATGTGGTAGACTACTAGTGATAGTTCTATGAGAGCTTTGGTGACTCTGATTACTCTGATTGCTTAATGTTGTTGAAACAACAATAGGATTAATAGTACTTACTTCGACAGTCGGCGCAGTTCCTAAAGCTTCTAGTTCTTCTTGGCGAGGCTCTGCAACTTTCCCTTCCTCTGAATGCTCCTTGTTTGTTAGATCTACCTCTTCTCCACTGTAGAAACCCTCATCCTTTTAGTTTTTCTTAAACAGGTTCATGAGAGGAACTTCTTTGAACACTCTCCCACTACGCGTATGCCCAACCTCTGTGTTGCTATCATTGTCCGAATTCTTGAACATTAGCCTTTTCAGATCCGTCTAGCTACTGCATCTTCAAGATGTTCTTCTCCTACAATAGCATCTTGATCCTCAGCTTCAGAAAATGTAAAAATTTTCCTATGGGTCCCTTGAAGAAATATCTCTCGGC
>JASDQU010105630.1:173996-196721 GCA_032191745.1 Picea mariana
TTCTCATCAAGGTGATTGTATTGATTCAGTTGATCCCACCACATGGATTTCTTTTCTTGCATGTGGTAGGTTGCAATAATTGTTTCTATCCTTGAGGGGTAATCATGTAGTTGGAAATAATTCTTCATTTTAAACAACCATGTCTCAACCTCTTCTCCCTTTCTATGTTCATCATTAAATGTTGGTGGCTTGATTTTCCTAAGTTCACCTTGCAATATTTCTACCTCAGACCTCCTCTTCTACCTCCTGATAGGAGACACACTTGGGATACACATTATCCCTGAATTTGCATGATCTCTCCTAGTGGATTTCTCTGGGTAATGATGGAACCTTCTCATACTTCTTGACTATCTATCATTCCCATGATCATCCTTTCTACTATGGGATATGGATGGTGTCACTTGTCTAGCACCAGTTGTTTACTTTTTGCTAGAGAATTTATTGTCTTACCTTTTTATCATATTCATACTTTGAATTATCTCTTCCTGGGCCTTCATAATTATTTCATTAGCCTCCCTATGGCTCTACACTTCTCTTTGCGGGCTTCTCATAGTTACAAGCTCCCACATGCCTCTTCTTCCATTAGACTTTGTCTCAACATTTCCCATGTTGAAATTCATACCTATGAACTTATCTTCATGGATGTAATATCCTTGGGCATATTCCATAGCTCTAGGCCTCATATAACAACCAAAATTATTTTTCTATACCTCTAATTCTGCAAGAAATGTGCAAGTAATAATTAATGTTAGAACATGCATACTATAAAACATTTCATTAATTAGAATACAAGTTATTATTCATATCAATTTATGAAGAAAACAATGAACTAAGTCAAAATATGTTTTTTTTTAACATAATCCTCTTTGAAACATCTCTCGAATGGTTGTACCCATGCCTCATTCTGAGTTCTGAGTGAAACGTTACAACCTTCTCAAGTTGCAATTTCCACTCATTGCTTTGTTTTCACTGCTACAAAATTGATTTATCATTTTTGGATAAAACTATAGTGCTCAATTCAAAAATTCTAGGTGGGCATATGGATTCCCCTCCTCAATACCTTTCCATCGACTATTCATTTTCCAAAATCTGAGCTCCGAGCTCAAAGTTATGGTTTGTGGAAGTTTTAATTGTTTCTCATTTTCAACCCTTTATGCTATAGGTGTCTTCTACATCTTTTTGTACATGTATAGGTACCCATATCCAAAATATGGCTCCATGGTTGTCTTCTATGGTCCATCATATTTCCATATAATTATCCTAGGCCCTAAACTAAATTCGGAGCAAGACATTATTCCCTCTAGAATCAAACTAGTACCAAAAATATACCTTGTATTGTTTCAGCTGTAACTTTCTCATACGAGCTCTGTTTTGTTCCTGTAATATCTCGTTGGAAAGATCTCACTGATCTCTTTCATTTTAAGTGGTAGAGACTTTGAGTATTGTAGGTACACATAATTTTGTGTATTTTGACTATCTAAAAATGTTGTTTAGGCCCTCAAAATTGCTTTGCAAATTTAAGACCTTCAAAAATATGAAAATTTCATAAAAACTTGATTGTTTTACTGCTATAATATCATTTTAATCTGATCCATCAATATAAAAATTAGTATTACTCTTATGCATTGATCCTCTAAACCTTCTCTAGGTCTGCAAACGAATCTCCATCGTTGATCACCTAAATCAAAAAACGATCTTGACTATTGATTGACACTCCCTCGGTGATCGATGAACAACGATTTCTATTGGACATATGAAACTCTCCGTTGATTCTGTCGATGCAACTATCATCCATCAACAATTTATCTTGGTTGAATTGAACACTTCACCAATATCACTTACTCGACCACCTATCATCCATGATTTCTCTTGGCGACTAAATTTATCCACAATTTTCCTCGAACCCCGATCATCGACGATCGATCATTTCTTGGCTGATGTGGAAACTAGGATTATGTGGAATGACATGTGGATGCCGACATGGAAACCTGAATGATGTGGCATGAAACTTGGATGATGACATGACATAACATGTCATCACCCTCTTTCCCTTCATCAGTGATCAACAACTTTTCTTGGATAACACCTCACAAATTTCTCCAACCCGACCATTGGAAATCGAAGATTTACTTTGGACGAACTGAACACTTCTCCAAACTCGTTGATCAAACCATGGAATATTTTCATTGGTAGATAAAACACTTCACCAAACTTGTTGATTTTACCATTGACGATTGTTTTGGCGGACAAAATAGTTTACCAAACTTGTCGATCTGACCATCAGCCATCGATGATTTCTCTTAGCAAACTAATTTTTCCAACAAATTTTGTCGAAATCTGATACTTAGAAAATTTTCAACCAAAATCCAAGATGAATCTAGGCCATTGATATCTTGATTAAAATGATTAGTACCGTCGATCGACTCCATTTCTCAACTATCGAAAATGAATCGAGACCATCAATATGTTTCATTTTCTGAACTGTCAAAAACTTATAAGTTTTTGGGTCAATCTACAATGAATCTGGCTCGTTTATTTTGAAATCAAAACGTGATATCAGTCATTGATCCATCAGACTTCGTGCAATGCTTCAGTGGCCATTAAACATGAATTTTGACCTTCCAAGTCAAATTTTAACTCTGAAATCTATAATTAATGACCTTGATCATCTATGAGAGGGTTCTTATGAAAATTTCAAACTGAATCATTTATAAATTTGAGGATTTCACTCTGAAATTCATCATTTTCCACAATCCATCAAAGATCCAAAATCTGTAACAATGATTTTTTCCAAATTCATGCTAGTTCTTGTCCCATACAGGTCCAATGTTGAACCAGAAGTTCTGATACCAATCTATAACATCCCCCATCTTAGCTGAGGAACATTACATGTGGAAATACTCATAGAATTAAAATTTATGCTAACTAATCATGTAGCTTACTAGATACAGGAAAGCATACAGTTTTTAATCATGTGTTGATACCATGAACTAGATAAAAATACAACTTTATAAGATAAACCTAAAATGAAGCTAATAAAATCAAATACAACAACATATAAATCATTCTCAAAGTTAGAGTTAATACACAACAATTAAAATCATAATTCAACATAAAAACAAGATAAAACACTTATCTTTTAAAAGATATGTGCAACCAATTGCTTGGGACAAACTTTCTACCCAACCATAGAATTGGTGTTCCAAATATCAACAACAAGTCACCCACAAGCTCGGGATATAAATATATAAAAGAAGGTTGTCTCTCACTCTTCATTCACAGCTCAGAAAATCCCACAACCCACTGACATTCTCCTACAACTATGTTGATTTTCCATCAACACTCTTCCTCTTGACCTGCCCAAGCCAAGGAATGTACCCCTTCATTGTTCTCAGTCCATTGAGTGTCCCATTCACTTATCATGGTCTCTTTGGAATAGGTAACCAAGAATATCACTACTAGGAAACTCAAGGGAGTTCATTGCTAGGAAAACTACAAGGAAAACAACAACAATCACTTGTTGTTACAGTGAAACTCACATAGGAGTTCACTCTTCAAGATTGAAAACATGGCTCTTAAGTATTCTTCTCCATATATGCTCCATAATTCACCCTCCATGGTTGGTCCAAATCCAATGCTCTTCTTCCCTAGTCTCTACTTGTTGTTCATGCAAAAACCTGACTATCCAAAAATTTCCCCCTTGGCCATACAAATTTCCTCTCCTTTGGCTTGCTTCCTTGACTTACACTCTTCCCCAAATTTATTGTACTCAATCACATACTCCCAATAACTATGGGATGTGACTTATCACTATTGCAATATTGAGAGGGGGGTGAATCAATATTACACAATACTCATTTAATTATTCCACAGTTTCTTTTTCATTCAAATATATTATTTACCAACAATTAATCATGCAATTCATAATACACAGATATTTAATGTGGAAACCCAAATGGGAGAAAGCCACAAAAATTTATTGATAAAATTTGTATGCACCAACTTACCATAGACACCAATCTGCAATAATATTTGTAGACACTAACTTGCAAGGGACACCAATCCCTTTGCTAAGCACCAAGTTAGTTGATGGGCACCAACCCACATAATTATTGTTCACATGAACCAACCTGTAGGAGACACCAATCTCCTTCCTTGCTCCACCCTACCACCCTTAAAAGTTTGTAATTCATAGTTTGCTTCAAAAAATCTCTCCAACATGCTTCATCCTCTTTGTCATCAAACCTCAGATCATCTTCATCGAATCCATGCTTTCGTACGAACATTAGAGTCTCACTTATTCACACCACCTTCATCATGCATACCTGTTCAAAATGATTGTTTCTTTTCAATTTATAGACACCAATTATTCAATAATTTGTCTTCATAATACAAACTGTGCTTGTGAGGTCGGCTCTAGATCTTCATAAAAAAAAATCAGGCTCGAAATCCTTCAAAATTCCTTCCTTGTCCAGCTCATGGGATTGCTTACCATTCTCAATTTCTTAGTATATGTTGGATATTCCTCCAATTCAAATCTCTATTGTCGAGCTTCTTATTGCCCATTGAATTAATATAGTCTTACGTAATGGCCCTTTGACACTAAAAAATCGTCTGATTTGGATCCCGGATTGATCTCATTTGTTGATGTCATTATGTCCACATAACATAATGACAACACACAATAACCGTACGATCACTTCTAGATAAATAGAAATCGTTAGATCTGGTCCTTGGGCCACATTTAATCTCAACTGTCAATATGTTCCTATTTTCATCGGGCTATTGGACCCATGGGCCTTCACCTTTTCATCCATGTGAACCATTCATAGTTTTAAGCGTTTCACTGATGTGACCGCCCTTCTTCGTATACCTTGCATAAAATTCTTAGGTAGGACCTGTTATCACGTGCTAATTTGCATTATTTTTTCCCAAAGCATCTTGTCCTTGTGTTATTTTTCCACTCAGGTTTTCAAACTTTTTCACTAGCTCCATCAAGCTCCCATCACCTAAATCCTTCACTCAACTGATCATCCAAAATAGTCATGTCCTCCATGAGTCAAAAATTTGGCGAATATCCCAAACCTATACCTAGCCTTAACGCTTATCTAAATCCCTTAGTTTCATCACTTCATTCATTTTTACCCTTATTTTCATATTCCTGTCGAAAATAAAAAAATATTCCTTTTATTAAGTACCCTTATCCTATCCACAAAGTCATGTGTTAAGCCACATAAGCCCAGAGTCCTTAAAAATTAGAAAAACGGTTTATTATTATTATTATAAATATTTTTATATTAAAATATTTATATTAATATTTAATCCAATATTTAATTTATGGAATCACGTCAAATCATGGGCACAAATCTCAATTTATAATGTGGAAAAGTCAAAGGTTGGATGGAGGCCCGATGTAATAAATGCACCATTTATCATATATTTAATGTGCAACATTTTTCCAGGAGTGCATTTCAACAAAAATTATGGAATTTCTAATAAATGAAATTCCTCCTCACGGTGAAAAGGTTTTATGGAGGTAAGATTTAAGTTTTACAAATTAAAGAAATTAATGTTTATTTCCATGCAAAAGATTCAAATGGGAAGATGCACGTGAACGAAGACTTGGATAATTCTTTATCCAAAGATTTACATAAGTAAAAGAAGAAGATAAAATGTATTTTACTAAAGACTGGAAAAAACACACAGTAAATGTTTTTCCACAGTGAAACGGTAAATTGGAAAAACATTACACAGTAAATGTTTTTCACAAAGAAATAGTAACAATAAATGTTTTTTATAGTGAAATGGTGAATTGGGCCAAACAAGACATGGTTTTAAAAAACCACGTGCATGAAATAAATTATGGAAATTTGATTCTACAGGATAGAAAATATTTGGGAATTATTTTTATTTCAAATATATTATTCCCAAATGTTTAATGAGAATATGGATAAATGAAATTATATTTGAAAGAGAATGAGTGACATTTCAAAGAGAACATGGCAGAGGAAGGAGCTGGAGCGTCAGAGGAATCTGTAGGGATCATGAGAGGTTTTTTTTTGTTTTTTTTTGTTAATCTGAAAATTGTCATTTGTAATCATTGTAGAAGTTGTAACGTTTCATTTCAGTTATTGTAACTAGTTGCACACTGAAGGAACTCGAATTGTATAAGTATTAGAGGTTCTGAGTATATTTGGTGTTGGCAGAAGTGAAAGGGCACAGTTCTGGTTGTTCTGAACTCCATTGTAATTTTTTGGGACTGAATTGAATACATATGCAAAAGCTTTTGAAGTCTCTATGAAAAGATTCTAATGGTGGTGATATGAGCTTTGTCTTCCCTCATTGTATGTATTTCCTATGTTCTTTAATTCCATTTACATTGTCTTCTGTTTGAATTGGATAGTTAAAAGCCTAGAATTCATCCTATGATGCTCTTGTCTTAGAAATTTAAGCTGTGTGTATTTCTTCCTAGCTAATTCAGAATTCATTTTATTAATGCTCTGATGTAGTTACTTGTTTTTCCCCTTTCTTCTTACACTCTGCAAATCTCAATTTACAACTCAGATTCATTGCCTCATTTAGCCTTTTTCCTCTGGAGATTTCTACAGGCCAGTCAATATTTTCATTCAATTTCAGAATTTTGATTCCATAGCCCAAAGTGTTCCTCCCCTTCCTTGCCAACAACTTTATTAAAAACCCCCAAAACAAACCAAATCTAGCCGGTGATTATCAAAGAAATACCTAGTGACACAAGAGAGTCCTCTCTGAGTTGAGCAGGCTAGTGCTTCATCTCTAAAGATGGTTTAAACAATTACCTCTATCGTTTGTCTATCAGCCGGACAAAATTTACAGAGTGCTAACAGGACCCATGTAGATCTACGATTGTCATCGCATCTTGTTTGCACGCCGACAAACGATCTAGATTGTTCCTTGGAGCTCCTTCATCGGAGTACCTCCGTGACAGATAACAAAATCTGCTTCGACCAATGCTTCTTCAATGGATGGTCCATATATATTTATATATCCTCCGATGAATGATTATATTTCTCCATTACTCACACTCTAATGGATGATCCATATTTCCTTTTTATAGCTTTGATAGAGAAATGGTTCTTGTTAATTCAAAGTTTTCGAATCCTTTTGTAACCTTGCACTCTAATGGATGGTCCAAATCTTTCTTGTAGCCACTCCAATTTATGGTCTAGATCACTCCTCGAATATCCTTTGTTGGAGTACCTCCACTACAGGCAACCCAATCTATTCTGGCCAGTGTTTCCTTGATGAATGACGTATATTTTCTTAACAGAGTGTGGCGAACAGTCAGGGTCTTCTCCAACCAAACCTTCCAAGGGATCTATGACTCTATACTTGATGAAAAATGGATCAATCATTCTAATATATGTGGCATTGGCTTGGAATCTAACCTCATGTTTATGTCATCACAACTTATGACTCTTTTTTTTACATCATGCTAACTTGGCAGTTTGACACGTGGTTCTATATAGTGCGTTACACATGGAGGCTCTTGTGGCTTGCTTACATCAGTCTATTGTGTCCTCCACATGGACCCCTTCCACGTGTATTGGATGACATGGCATCTCCAATCCTGTGACATCATACCTTCCTCTTTCTCTTCTATGTCTCTATGATGACTTGGTATTGGACACATGGCATTGTCCTTGTTGCTTACGTGTCCTTCCAGGAGTCGTTGATTTGACTTAACTAGTGTCAATTTCTGTCGTTGATTACTCCATCGTTGATAACAATGTCCTCATCGACAACTTTCTCACAAGGCTTGATTGTACCAACCCAACGATATTAGGCCCCAATTTGAAATTTTTTCTCCGAAAGAATGTTGCCACATGCCATATTTTGAATCCATTGATCTGGTTTACTTTAAGAAGATCCTTGTCGTCAATATCGCCATCACCAATCTTGGAGTTGTCATGGGCGATTTATTTCAACAAGCTTGTGTATAGTCTTCGATGATCACAAGAGTTCCTATGTCGGCGAAGACTTGTCGAGGATCAACATTTTAACAATTTTGGGCCCCACTTTCATCTAGATCCAAACACTGCCATCTATCTAGATAAGATCTTGCTACCTATCTCCATTTCAATGGATTGACCTTCACCGTCGATCTTCCTTACGATTAGATGATCAATTTCCATCTTTTTAGGCTACCTTGGTTGCCTGACACGGCATATGACATGGCCCTGTACGTGGATTTTCTTTGACTCGACACATGGTATTGATGTGTCCTCCTATGGGTTACACGTAGTTTCCATGTGGATTTTGACATGGGCTTCTTCTACATATGTGGCACTATTTTAGGGTGCCATGTGACATTGATGTGGCATCAAGCTGACATTATTTTAGGATTCCATGTGGCACTCTAGTATATTGTATACACTGAGTCTCATGGGATAAAAATTAGCGCCTTTCACATGATTCCACGACCCTTCCATTTGCATTCGAACTATGATCCTTCACTCTTTCATTATAACCTCATCGAAGTCTATTTCCTTTATGCATGTGGGATATTGTATTTTTCGTTTGCATAATTATCTTCATGTTTGTATCATTGATCTTGTTGAATGATGAACAATCAATGGCTCACACCTTCTCTACTCATAGAACCTTCACTGGAATTTAATCAGTGCGTCTTCCTTTGATCCTCTGCAACTTGGTCATCGAAATTTAATCAACACACAACAATATATATATGTGAAGGGACCTTCTCGACTTGATCTATCTAGTTTTATTTTTAGCATGAAGCTTCCTCTGTATTCCTCAGAGTCGTGTATGGTTCAGGTTCGATCCTTGGACCTGGCATCACAGTCTTCCTGCCTTTATCGTTGACAATGATCAGTCTCCCCCTACTTGTGACATCAATGACATCCAAGACCTTCTTCATTTGACATCAATTCCAACACAATTTACAACAATATGCCCCTTTGTCATTGATGACAATGCATATTCTTAAACTATTTTGTGAAAGTCTCCTTTGTTTTCAATTCTCCCCCTGTCTCCTTTGTCTCCCCCTTTGACATCAATGGCAGAAATGGTTTATGTATTCGGTAATTTTTTCATTGTATCCAGGAGTCTTGTTTTCTTTCTGTAGCTCACCCTAACAAAATACTCTTCATTTTGTTGTGCACCCATATGCACTCTCCCCCTGATATTTTGATTCTGTTGATCTCCCAATAAATTTCAGCTGAAACTTTCACAGAGAAATGAGAATGACTCCCATATTTTTTCTAAGATACTCAAATGTATGTCTAGGTAGGGGTTTTATAAATATGTTTGATATTTCTTCCTTGGTAGGAACATACTCAAACTTGACAACCTTATCATTCACATGTTCCCTCAAAAATTGATATTTGATAGGGATATGTTTTATATTTGAGTGCATCACTGGATTCTTTGAAATTCTTATAGCGTTGGTGTTGTCGCTTAGTATTGAAATTGGCTTCTTGTGTTCTATCTTAATGTGTTGTAGTGTTTATTTCATCCATAGAATTTGTGTACAATAGGTTGTTGTTTCAATGTACTCTGCTTCTGTTGTGGACAATGATATTTTAGATTGTTTCTTGCTTAGCCAAGATACTAAATGATCACCCAAGAAGAATTCTCCTCCACTCGTGCTCTTCCTGTCATCAACATTGCCTGCCCAATCTGCATCAGTATATGTTGTTAGAGTAAAGTATTCTCCTTTTGGATACCATAATCCAAATTCCAAAGTACCCTTTAAATATCTAAATATTTGTTTGACAACCTATACATGTGTTTCCTTGGGTGCAGCTTGAAATATTCCAAATAGACCCACTGCTTGCATTATATATGGCCTTGAAGGTGTCACATAAAGTAGGCTTCCTATCATTGGCCTATATAAAGATTTATCAATTTCCTTAGATTCGTCCTCCTTATTGAGCTTACATCCAATGACCATGGGTGTGCTAACATGTTTACAATCTTCCATATCAAAATCCTTCAACATCTCTTTGATTCATTTGGTCTGAGAAATGAATATGCCTTTGCTGGTTTGAATAATATGCAATCAAAAAAATAATGACAATTCTCCAAGAATGGACATCTCAAATTCCTTTTGCATTTCTTCTGCAAACTTTTGGCTCATTTCATGATCATTACTTCTAAATACAATATCATCCACATACACTACAAAGATAAGAATTTTTTCATTATCTATTTTGATGTAGATATTGATTTCTGTTGTTCCCTTTTTGAAACCTTGTCGCTGCAGGTACTTGTCAAGTCTTTAATACCATGATCTGGGAGCTTGCTTTAAGCTATATAATGTTTTCTTCAATTTTCAAACATAGTCTTCACTTTCTGACAATAGGAATCCTTTAGGTTGTTCTATGTACATTTCTTCCTCTAGATCTCCATCCAGGAATGTTGACTTGACATCCATTTGATATTGTTATCACATAAAGTTGTAGGAGGGTCAAAAAATCATTTTTAGTTTTTTTTTTTTTGTTGAGTCATAGGTTCTTTTTAGTTTTTCCTCCTAGAGTCATTTTCATTTTTGTTTCAATAAACCAAGTTTTTTTAGCATTAGTCTAAGGTCTTGTGGTGTTTTTATGTCATGGGTCAAATTTGAAATTATCATGACAAAGAGTGTTAGTCCCTTAGCAGTCACATATTTCTAATTAACATCATCACCTTGACATATCTCTCTCATAAATTGTGTCAAGTAACTCCATCTATCACTTTAATTGCTCATGATGTCTGATTAGTTTGTAACTTAAGCATTGCCAACTCACTAGTAGATTTCCCAACGCCCTCAAAGTACCCTTTTCATTTAAGATAATCATTCACTTTATGACATGACAAGAGTTTGTATTTTTTCGAACATTACCTCTAACAACTTACATGGATCATAAATTGCAAATCCTAACGGTTTCCTTGAAGTAGTCAAATCGAATTTTGGAGTAGGCACTACAGACTATGACCGATGCTACAAACTCCGCTGCGAACTGGTGGCATGGGATGGTTGGTGCTTCGACCACTTGAATCTGTCCTTGAGAAAATCTGGCGATGTCAGCAGTTAGCTCCAACTACCAGGTACTCCATGAGCTTTCCCACCTTATTTTATGGTCTGGAAAGGGTTGGGTGATTGTTTCTTTTGGTGGCGCTGCGAACTCCTGTATGGCACTGCGAACTTTCTCATAAATTGTTGATCAGATCCAAAAAATTTCCTCACACCCTGAATCTAGTATTTTGAAGCTATAAAACACCTGGTTTTAAAAATGCCATAGCCATTGTTCATTTATAGTTGCTTCGCTCTGTGAACCTTGCACAATCAACCTAGTGTTGCGAACTCTTTATTACAACACTTACTGTAGAAAACTGTTTGTTTCAAACTTGTTTATGGTCCATATTCCTGGTTGATCTGATGAATTTAACCCCGATGGTAGTCATTTGATTCCAACTTAGACGTTTTGTCCCTGTGCAAACCTGAAATTCATAAAGTTGTCATATAGAATCTGTTGGGATTGTTTCACAAATAGTTTTCCAATATTACTTTCCCCTATTACACATAGCTGAAAGAATACTTGGTCTCATTCCTGGAGGGAAATTAAAGCCTTAAATTAAAAATTCCCAACCCCACTGATATTTTAAAGGAGTCTTACCTGAAAACCCTAACTCTTGTTTCTTTACTTCACCTGTGAGAAAGCATTTAAACTTTGTGCTAAGGTTTTCTCAGCTAGCATTGATGGATAATTAGCAGAAGAAAATTAAAAAAGGAGGGGGCATTGTGAGGACTGAGTCTTATGAAATCCATTTGTTTGTTGTTGAACCCATGATCAGGAAAGTCTTCCAAAGAGGTAGTTGTTTAAATTTTTGTCAGAAAATGCAAAGGGGGCACCCCAAGGTAGCTAGGGAATTTTCCCTGAAATTTGATGGGACCAAGACCAAGGTTGGGGTACTTGAATTTGATGTATCTGAAATGACCATAGCAACAACTACTGAAATACCTAATACCAGGGAGACATGGTTTAAATACATGAACCTAAATGTAGCCTTCTCCAAAGAATTTCTCAAACTAGAATATCAAGGAGGCAAATTATCAAAAGGAGTGCCCAAGAACCATATGATTGAGGGTTTTGACAAGATGTTGAGGGTGATCCAAAGATACTTTACCTATGAAGGGAGATTCAACATGATTTATCAATATCACATAATATTATTGTTTCACTTCACATAAAAATATTTTATGAATCTTTCTTTTTATTTGTTTAGGAGTATTGGAAAAATGGTTGACAGAGTCTAGGCTAAATCTAAGGCAGTTGAGACAAGTGTTTTTCATTCAAGTATGATTAAAATGCTTGTGATGGAGGAATTAAGGAAGAAAAACATTGACTGGGAGGAATTCATTACTTCTTCACACTTTCAATTAAATATTGATCCTACTCCACAGTCCAATGTACAAATCCCTCTTCGGGCTGACAGGACTATACATGCAAAGATAAACAAGAGGAGGAAGAGCATGGATACTATTAAATACGATGAAGCAACAAAGGGAGATGTAGAAGAAGGAGTATATTCTCAGCACCCACAAAGAGAGTTTTCACCTTTGCCAACTCCCAGTCCAGTGGAGAGACCTTCAGCTAGAACCACAAGTCTGAGAGGAAGAAAGTTACTTTTTTTCTCACCACCTACTACAGACAAGGTCAAGACCAGGAGAACTATTATTACTAGAGCATCAAAAAATTAGGAAAGCACTTTGGAGAAAGTGTCAGTGAAATCCCCCATCCAAAGAAAGGGAAAATGTGTACGTATCAAAGATCCCATTGAAGTTGTAGACATAACAACTCCTCGAGAAAATCCTACCTTTAAGAGGCTGAACATACAACTTAAAGAGGCTAGAGATAAAATTGCTAAATTAAAAAGGGACGAGTTAGTTGAAAAGAAGAATCTAAGTGATGTCATGGATATGTATCGTGGAACTCTTGGAAAGGCCAAGTTCATAGCTAAAATATTTTTACCTCTCCACATGCAGCCTAAGAACTTGTACAGACAGAATATAGCCTACCAGAGTCAGATCAGAGGGCTAAAGATGGAGCTGCAACCTTTCAGGGAGGAGCTGGCCAAAAAAAATTTGGATATTTTAGCCCAAGTTTCCACAATAAGGAGTTCCAAACTCAGAAAATAAAATATGAAATGTCTTAAAATAGTTTCAGTTTTGGACAATGCTTTCTTTTGCAATTTTTAGATTTTGGTGGACAATGATGACTATGAACTAACATTTTTCACTCATATACCAGAGCATGAGTTTTTACAACATCTCTAGCTTTGAATATGGTTTTTGGTGTGTTTTGGGGCTCTACTAGATATGTTAAGCAACTACAGGAAAGTTCATAGCGCCTGACGTTGCAAACTGGATTATATAGTCAGATGCTACGAACTCTGCTGCAAACTGGCTAATACAATGGGCACTACAAAATTTGCTGCGAACTCCTATTCTGGAGGTTTCAAGAGAATCAACGGTTTCCAGATGGCTAGAGGAGTATGGGAAAACTGTTTGGATGTTAGTTGAAATATGGAGGGACACCTAACAAGAATAATATGTGCTTAAGAGACACTAAATCATGCATATTAAAGATGTTAGGGTAGTGGCCATCATTAGCCTAGTTTGTAGCAATTTGTTATTTTTGATTGTACAACTGTAGTTACTTCAACTTCAGACGTGGGAATCCTATGCTAGAGGGTAGGATTCGAATTGTAATGTTATCATTCACAATCTAGGCTATAAGATAGGCATTAGAAGTAATTGAGGGGTTCAAATAGTTGATATGAGACTCTTTTTGTAATGTTGTGATGTAGCAGAGCAATCCCTGGATTTTTACGTATCAGACTTAAGAATTTTTGTTTAATAGAAGTCAACCTTCTTCCTATCATATTACTTCTATCTTACGCTGAATTTACTGTCATTTTAAATGTTTCAATTGATATATTATATCTGTATTACAATGGATGTTTGATTGTGACGTTGTTATAATTTTTATCAGAGTTCATCTTTGATTAAAGAAGTTCTTGTATCAAAAGATTTTCTTCATTTCTCTTCTAGTACTGCCTGATGCTAATAGTAGTCTAGTTTCATTTTTCTTACTACAATCTTCTATATATCCACCTTAACTCTGATCTAAGATAGACAAGACCTCATTTGTTGATGCATTTTATCTAGAACTTTATGTGATTTACATTGTTGTGTTGAGTTTGGAGACACCTTATCTTAAAATTTACCTTACAAACCTATTGATGGGTGCCGAGCTTACACTTTAGCAGTCAAAGTGTGACTTTTAGTGCTAAAAGATATACTTTGAGGTTCCTAAAGCTTGCAAATACAAAAAAAATCCTAATGGATTCTAATCTTGCAACATGTGCAAATGTTTCTTCAAATTGCTTTATTTCTTACTAATTTTTCGTCTTCATTCAACTTGTTCTTGAATACCCATTTAGTTTCCATCACATTTTTATTCTTTGGTTTTGGGACAAGCTCCAAAGTCTCATTTTTCTCAATCTGATTTAACTCTTCTTCCATAGAATTCACCCAATGATGATCATTCTGAGCTTCTATAAAGAATTTAGGTTCTACTTGAGACAATAGGAAGAGATTCATTTGCTCAGAGTTGTTTACCAATTTCCTCCTTGTCTGAGTTCTAGCATATTTGTCACCAAGAATTAGGTTTTCTGGGTGATTCTTTTTTACAAACCTTGATGGTGTTTGTGTATGCTGACATTTTTCTTCTTCTTTCCTTTCTTCTTCATTTTCATGTTCTTCTTCCTCCTTTTCTTCTTCATTTTCTTGTTCTTCTTCCTCCTGTTCTTCTTTATTTTCTTGTTCTTCTTATTCATGTTCATTTTCTTATTTTTTAGTGTACTTTATTTCTTCATCTATTCTGACATTAATAATTTCAAAAATCTTCTACAACCTTTTATTGTAACAACTATAATATTTGCTTCTTGACAAGTATCCAAGAAAGATTCTTTCATATGATATGGAGTTGAATTTTCCTAATTCCTCGTCGTCTCGTTTGATGTAACACATGCTCTCGAAAGTTCTAAAGTGTTTGACAGATGTTGGTCTCCTTTTCCATAGTTCATAGGGTGTCTTGTCACTATTAATTATGATCTGTCCTCTATTTAGGATATAGACAAATGTATAAATTGCTTCTCTCCAAAAATTGTTTGATAGACATGGTCCATTTATCATCGTTATAGAAATTTCTTGTCCATGTTTGTTTTTCCTTTCAAAAATTCCATTTTGTTGAGGATTTCTTGCTGGTGCATACTGTATTTTTATTCCATGTGCTTCATAGATTCCACAAACTCATTGGATGTGAATTCACCTCCATTGTCTTACCTTAAATATTTGATTTTCATCTCTATCTCATTCTCAACTAGAGCTTTGAATGCCTTGAATTTGTCAAAATATTCAGATTTATTTTTGAGGAAAGTAACCCAAGTCATTCTTGTATAGTCATCAATGAGTAACATGAAGTACCTTTCTCCCTGCAAGATTTTAGTCCTTGATGGTCCACAAAGATATGTATGTACAAGTTCCAAATGCTTGGAAGTTGCATATTCCTTTGTTTTGAAGTTCACCCTTGATTGTTTTCCATGCTGATACAACTTACAAATAGTTCTTAAGGGTTTTATGATTTTTGGCATGTCTCTTACTGCTTGTTTTGTGTGGATTTTTTCTAGATTATCAAATTTCATATGACCCATTCTTTTGTGCCACAACCAAGTTTCATTTGACTGTCCTATAAAGTACTTTTATCCATTGATTTCATTAAGAACATATACATTATTTGGAGTTATCATTCCTTTTTCTATCAACTTGCCTGATTTTTATTTTCTGATCTCACATTCCCGGGAGTTAAATATGAGATTGTGTCCCTGATCACACATCTGGCTTACACTGAGAAGATTATGTTTTAGATCTTCAACACACAAAACATTTTCTATCTTAGATTTTCCATTGTCAAGGCTGAGAGTAACTTTTTCAACTATCTTCAATTTGTTATTGTCTCCAAAACTAACATTTCCATGTTACGCATCAAAATTCCACACTTAAGTACCTCACCCTAAGTGTCACAAGTGTCATATGCACCTTGGTAAGTGTTGCAAGTGTCGTCAAGTGCCGTATTCACCTTACTAAGTATCACATGCACTTTTCTATGTGTTTTAACCCCTTGAAACCATCAAAGAACATTTTCCATGATCCCTAAGTCATATGGGAGGAAGAAACCCATCATTTCAAGACCAAAAACACACTTTTTACGTGGAAAATCGACCATTTTTGGGGCATTTTTGAAGACTAGTGCCCAATGTCCATATATAGGGAGCACTAGTGCTTGCCCCACCATGCTAAGGGAGTGCTAATTTTGGAAACTAGTGCTCTGTCTCTAACAATAGAGGAGCCTTGTTTTTGGTTAGAGGAAAATTTGGAGAATCCTGCTTCTTTCTAAGGGCCAACTCTTGGATATGAGGTTGGTTTGGAGCGAATGATATCCTATGGCACTATATTTGTTTTAGGGAGCTGTACTCTCTTGTTTTGAGAATATCCAAGAGAATCTTCCCTATTTTTCTCAGCCCTTTGTTGGATCTCTTTTGCCTAGAGTTTGTACTTTTTCTTGTGACTTTGTTTAGGTTGAGGATATGGCTCTTTATCACTCTTTTCATTGTCTTGTTTGATCTTTCAACCTTTTCAAAATTGTGAGATTGATTCACCTTGTTCCTTCTTGGTTAAACCTGAGCGACATCCTTACTCTTTGAATGAGGAGTGGGATCGACCGATGATGGACTCAGAGAAACCAATTTGGAACTCTTCAGATGAATAATGGGACTGATCGATGATGTAACTGGATCAGTCACTTGGGTTTCAATATTTCGATGAAGAGTGGGTTCGACCAATGACAAAAATGGATTGACCAATTTAGGTTCACTCTTCAGATGAAGAGTGTGGTTGATCGATGAAGGGACTAGATCAACTACTTGGGTTAGTGGTTCAACTGAGGATGTGACCAGATTGACCACCTGATCAACCAGACTAACCGAGGATGGAACCGGATTGACCAATCCATCAACTAATGATGGGTTGGGAGAGATATTACAATAACCATTTGGAAGTTGAAGCTTTTCCAAAAGATAAGAAGCCTTGTCCATATGAGGGAAAAGGTAAGAGTGATGATCACTTTCAAATAACATACATGAAAATGTAACAATTCTATTCTTCTTACCAACCTTAACATCACTAGTTGACGGGGTGTCACCAGCATGTCCAGTAGGGGCTGATGACATGGAAGACCACATTTCTAAGACCTTGGGGAGACCATAGAAATCCCTCAGAAAGTGGTCACCCTTACAAATATTGCAAGGGAATTTGCGTTTAAGATTCTTCGTTTTAGACTTGTCGACTTTATCAACACTCCCAGTATGATTAAGAATAGTTGGTTGCTCAGGTCCAACATGACCTGATGCAGTTGGAGGCTTAGTCTCTTTATGATTCTTTTTCTTCTTATCCTTTCGTTTCTTCTTCTTCTCCTTTTGTTTCTTCTTCTTATTATCAACCTGGCTACTCGCTTTAGATATTTCACTAGGAGAATAAGGATAAAGGGAAGGAGGCCTAACGAGTGAAGAAGGAGAAAGGTTGACATGAGTTTGATTTGTGGCTGGTGTAATTACATCCAAAGCATTAGGTGCATTCGAAGCACTGGGAAAAGTGGAGATTGCTGGAGTGGGGAACAACCAAACTGGTAAACCGATGGTGAGTCCCAAAAGACTCAATGTGGCAATGCAGAGAGGACCAACATTTATAAAAGAAGGAAATGCGAAAGGTTCCCTAGGAAAATGGGTTCCTTCGTTGGTACTCCCAAGAACTGATGCCATTGAAACTGACTCGAACTAAGGTCCACTAGAGAAAACAAACAACACACAATACAAATCTAAGAATCAAACAATCAAACAAACCTTCCCACAATGAAACCACTAGTTGGTGATGAAATCCAACATCGTGAGATCAATATAGGAAGGGGATGGGATAGAGTGGGTGGATTAGTTATGTTGGCGGCTTGCTTAATGGACTTACTCCTTGGTGCAAGTTACCACATGGTTTTAGCCATGGGTTTACCCTCCAAGGATTCAAAGTGAGTTTAACCAATGTCTGACCCGGGTACAAAGAAGACTGCCCTTCACCATCACCTTCTGTATTAACCCTATAGATATAGGCCACTAAGGTTACCAACTCATAGTCAACCTCCGGGTGGGTATAGTCGATAGTCAGGATCGAATGTCTAGGCAGGATAACAAGTATGAAATTCTTCAAGAGAATTGAATACAAGTGGATCATAATACTATTGAGGACCTAGAACAGATTCAGGATTCACGAAGCTTCGAGACCAAATGAAACCAGTCGTTTCTCAGGAAGAACCCCCAATATATGATATTTCCTCTACGTGGGTTAATATTCGTAGGGGAAATATCCGCTACTCTCCCGCAGATGACCTCATTTTCAACCCCTATGTGAGAGGGGGATCCCATCTATGCTTATACAAACAATTTGATTTACTGCTCCCTAGCATAAGATTCTATGTTTGTCTGCTGGCTTTGTAAAGTTATCCTCACAATTTATTCCAAATCCCTACACTTTAAGCTAATATAGGTTTGATAATAGATAATATACAACTGTTCAATCAATTTTATAAGCACTTCATTTTAAGGTTGTTGTTTACTTAAGGGTGAAAAAGTGAAACTTATGATTTTTTAGACTCGAATCCAAAAGAATGCAGAATAATGAGATGCAAATATTTTTCTTCAATGAATCCTACATATCAGATGGAGAAGAGGTTCAACTTCCTTTAACAAAAACACCCAATTCCCTACAACAATTTACCTATATACACTACCCAAAAACATATGTTTGATTCTAATATATAAAGAAATCAGATGCAAATCCTTTAACGCTTCATCACTTTCAATCAAAATGAAAGATTCAAATGTAGATACAAAAGATACGAAGAAAAAAGGATTTCAAGCAAAGAATGCACTCACAGGATAACAATAACTAAAATAAACAAGTATGATAACTCACTCAATCAAGGACTCAAAAACTGACAAGCATTGAAGGGATACAAGAAAGTTCAGAGAAGAATCCAAAAATTGATAGGGAGAAAGAGAAATCACTCAATTGTCTTCACAAAATGAGAAACAAGAAAGATCAATCAAATCTAGGTTGTGGTAAGCATAAAGTATCAAATTGTTCAAGGAGGAAGTATTTGAAAACTAACTTAAGACCAACAAACCTTTGCATACCTTTTCAATCAGTCAGATAACTAGAAACTGTGCAAGGCTCAGACCAAACCAAAAAGAAACAAGGTGAATCCATCTCGCAATTTGGAAAAGGTCGCAAGCTAAAAAAATACAACAAAAAGAGTAATACGGATCCATATCTTCAACCTAAACAAATTCACACAAAAAAGTATAGACTCTGGGAAAAATACCTCCAACAAACGGTTGAGAAAAACAAGAAATATTCTCCTGGATCTGCTCAGAACAAGCGATTAGTTCTCCCTAAAACAAATAGACTGAGTGTTATAGTGATCCCTAAGAGACCACTGAGGAGCTCTAGTTAAATAAACAACGCCCTGGTAGCCACTCTGGGGGAGAGTTAGTCCTATAGATGTTTGAAAATAAGCATAAAAAAGAAAAAACTCAACATAGACTGTCTTGGCAACTATAACCACTACTTGATGAAATAGAGGAAAGAGACAAGGCTAAAAAAACAATCAACCAAACAAGATCAAACTAGGCAAAGGTTCAGACGAACCAAGGAAATACAAGTCAATGTACTGCCCTAGTAGAGTCACCAATTTCTGTTACGAAAATATTCCTCTGTGGACAAGTGAACTTTCCCTTGGATTATAGACCCCTAATACCAAGACATAAAGATACAGGTGGACACTAACATCCCTTTGAATTCAGTTCGAACAATTAGAAAGAGAGAAGGAGAAAGAGTGTGATGCACCTTGTTTCAAAGTTTTTCCTTATTTCTTCCAATCTGAAATTGATCTCCAAACTCCTTAGTGCAACTTGATACCTGCAATAAGCATCAAAGAGAAACAAATAACTCCTACTCTACAATATTATATCAAACAAATTCATCTACGAAGATCGAAGGAACAATAGACAAGAACATGCAAGAATACACAAGCCTGAAGGAAATAGACCAAGTATATTCAAATGAGAACCCAAAGAGAACACTTACAAACCATGATTGATGTGGCTGCAATAGCCTCCCCAAGATCCCCTTGTTCATCCCTTGCATGAATCTACTAAGATCATAAGTTTGATATATGAAAGCTTCCTCCTTTTCACCATGGAAATGGCTTCCTTTTATAGGTTTGGGAGGCTCAACCACCAGAGTATATTTGGGAATTAGTTGAGGATATGACTCCTTTAGGTTAGTATCTGATCCTAGGATAGTGCCATAGGATAGCATTCGATCCAAAACAACCTCATCTCCAAGGGCTTGCCCTTAGAAAGAGGTAAAATTCTCCATTTTTTCCTCTAATAAAAAGCAGTGCTCCCCTATAGTTAGAGATAGAACGCTATTATCCAAAATTAGCACTCCCTTAGCATTGTGGGGGGAGCACTAGTGCTCCCTATATATGTACAAGGGGGCACTAGTATTCAAAAATTCCCAAAACATGGTCGATTTTCCAAGTAAAAAGTGTGTTTGGCCTTGAAATGATGGGTTTCTTCCTCCAATATGAATTAGGGATCATGGAAAATGTTTTTTGATGGTTTCAAGGGTTTAAAACACATAGAAACACATAGTTAAGTGCATGAAACACTTAGTAAGGTGCATACAACACTTGACGACACTTGCAACACTTACCAAGATGCATACGACACTTTTACGACACTTGAGACACTTAGGGTGAAGTACTTAAGTGTGGAATTTTGATGTGTAACATTCCCTCATTTTTCTTCAAGGTGATGAACTCTGATCTATCTCCTGTCATATGACTAGAACATCCATTTTCGATAACCCACTTATCCTTATTTTTCCGAGCAAAAAGAGTTTCTTTAACAAACAGGGAGTTTTGTTTCTTTTGTTCCCAACTTATTTTCATTATAGGTAAAGCTTGCTTGAGAATAATTTTGCATTATTTTGCTATATGTCCAAATTTATTGCAGTTATAACATATGAGGTTGTAATTCATCAAGGTATAAAATGAATTGCAATTTCTCCTTCATAATCCCTAAGTATCCTGGTAGTTATTCCTCATGCAATCTCTTCTTATATTTATTCTACATTTTATTGCTTTATGACCAAATTCATTACAGGAATAACAATAACCATAGAAAATTTTTGATAACTGGTTGTGTGATTCCATCTTGATGGGATAGTTTTCTATATTCGGTCCTTGTGAGTAAAATTTGTCTCTTGTGGATCATATTGTTCTTCCCTTCTATGCTCTTAACTTTGATTGGATTTATGAGAATGTTAGCATAGTTCTTGGTTCTTTCTTCTCTTGTTTGTTTTGAATATTTTGATTCTTTTTCATTGACAACTTCCTTCTCATTACTATAGCCAAGACCTGTTCTATCAAATGGTGTTCTTTGATGATTTAGGATTTCATCTAAAGCTATAGAGCTTCTTGTTGATTTATCCAACTTCTTTCTAAGGTGGAATATTTCATAATCAAGAGTGTTGCATATATCTTCTTTTTTATTTCAGTTGAGCCTTTAGAACTTCTTCAATCTTATTTGCTTATTCTACTTGAACCTTTAAGGTAGTTATTGTCTTCTCTGTTTCCTTAACATCATATTCCTTCTCTTTATATTTTTGCAGTTCCCTCTTTTGCTTTCTATTCTTGTCCTTAAGTCTGTGATTTTCTTCTAGGGCACTTATGATTTCTGCTTCAAGATTTACTTCTACATCTTTAACAGAATTGTTTTCTTCTATTGAGTCTTTATCTTCTATGTTTGTGTTTCCAGACCCATAAAGAGAATCTTGTCTACTTCACTATCACTATCATCTGATGAACAATTGTCTTCATTGGTATATACATTCTTCCTTTGTCTGTAAGGATTTTTATTCTTTTCAATATTCCTTTTGTTGGTTTTCTTGAAATTAAATTCTTCTTTCACATTTGTATTTGCATAAGGACATTTATGAGCAAGTGTCCTATTTTTCCACAATTAAAACATTTGAAAGGGAGCTTGCCTTTGTATTTTTTTTTGAGATTTATGACAAAGTTTGCTTCTTCCTCATCCATTTTGTTGTCTGAGCAATCACTTATCTTGCACTCTGTGTTATTTGATTCCTTAAGGGTTGCTTCCTTCCTTGATGTTCTTGGTTGGTTATCTTGTTCTATTCTCATTTCATATGCATTTAGGGTTCCATGCAACTCATTCACTATTATATTATACATATCCTTCATTTATTCAACAACTGATATCTTGGGATTAAATTAATTTAACATAATTTAACATAATCGTTAAATTATGTTAAATTATTCGATAGAACAAAAAGGAGGAGGCACAAATTAATTGATTGAACGGAACGTATTGATTCAAATTTCATGGGGGAAGAAGATGAGAGAAAAGGGGAAACGACAACAAAAACAAAAACTTTATTAATAATTGCAAATCCCTTTTGCTGAAAGAGCCCTTCGGAGATATCGG
>JASDQU010105630.1:212642-227041 GCA_032191745.1 Picea mariana
GTGTGTGTGTTCAATATGAAATGTGATGTTATGATCAAAATGAATTGTGCTTAAATGTTGTAATGGTGTATTTAGACACCACTTGTTTTTTCTTTGAAGTTATTCCTTTGATTATCTACAGTTTTGTTTATTTGTTTTGTATCAGGTTACATATAATCCCCAACAATTTATTCCCATATTATCCTTATTTTGTTTATTTTGAAGCCTTTTCATTACATTTGCTTATCCTCATTGTCATTTTTCTCCTATCCATTTTTCTTTTGTCCTCCCTTCTTCTCCCACTTGGATTTGACATCAAATATCATTTTATTCCTCATGTCTATTTTCATGGATTGTTATGAATGTTGTGCATCCAACTTAGGAGACTTGAGAGAGTTCCATTGGTGTGTTGTTTCTTTATTAATGGAAGTGACTTTATTAATACCAGTGTGTTTTCTTTGTCTTAGCAATATGAACCGTAGAATATGCAGATGGAGTCCAAGTTCTTTTATGTTGATAAGACAAAATAACCTTTGTATGTCAAAGAAACCAAGCATATCCTCAACTGATGGTGGTTGTGGAACTGGAGGTGGGGTTAGATATTTTCTTGGGATTCCTAATTTCTATTGGATTTTATCAGAGAGTTCATGGATTATGAGTATTGAATGTATAAAAATGTGAGGATTTTAGTAGAGCATGACATCATAGTGAATTTTTGAGCTACTAAAAAAGGAAGGTCATAAAGGCACTCACATCGGTATTACTGAGTAATTTTGATAAAGTGTTCCAAGTTTAATATAATGCAAGTACGATAGATATTGGTATGATATTGAATCAAGAAGGAAGGATGATTTTTTTTTTCAATGAAAAATGGACCGAAACATAAAATAAATTTTATATTTATGGTTTGGAATTTTATGATATTGTGTAAGCATTGAAGCATTAGGCACATTACTTATGGACATGCTTAGGCATGGAAATACACATGCACATTCTCCTCCTATGACCATCACTCCCCTTGTTTGCATGCCTCTATCATCTCCAAATCATCTCTCTCTGTCTCTTGTTTCTTCTCATTGTTTCCATGCCTTGTTTATTTCTCTTCCCCTTTGACATCACTGAAAAAATTCAATCTTCCTCTGGGGATTCTCCCCCTATCTACAATAACTCTTCTTATTCTATTTTTCTTTCTCTTCATGGTGCTTCCTCATGTAGATATCAGATGTATATGAAAAGAATTCAAAAGTTTGTTCACTTGGACTCTTCATGTCTTCGTTTCTCTCCCCCTATATTACTTTTATTGAAGTCATGTGAATCACTGTGGAGATAAAACTAATCCAAGCTTCTATCACAGATACTCAAAATGTTTCCTTGCAAGCAGTTTGGTGAAGATATCTGTAAACTGCTCTTTTGTCTCGACATACTCTATCTTGATGTTCTTCTTTGTAGCCTATTCCTATAGAAAGTGATACCTAATCAGAATGTGCTTTGTATTAGAATGCATCACTGGATTCTTGGAGATATTGATAGTACTAGTGTTGTCATAGAATATTGAAACGGGCTCATCATATTGTACTTGTATATCCTACAAATTTTGTTTCATCCAAAGAACCTGAGTACAACATGTTGTTGATGTAGTGTATTATGCTTCTATTGTGGAAAAAGATCATGATGATTGTTTCTTGCTCAACCATGATACCATACACTCACCCAAGTAAAAATATGCTCCACTTGTGCTTCTTATATCATCAACAAAACCCGCCCAATCAACATTTGTGTAGGCAATGAGAGATAGATCATTCCCTTTTGGGTACCATAATATAAACTCTTTTGTTCCTTTGAGATATTTGAATATCCTTTTTACCACCATAACGTTTGTTTCCTTTAGTGTTGCTTAAAATATTGCAACCTGTCCAACTATCTACATCACATTCGATCTAGATGATGTCACATATAGTAAGCTGCCAATCATTGATCTATAGATATTCTAATCTGCATCCTTGGAATCATCATCCTTTCTTAGCTTACAATTAGTCTACATAGGAGTACTTACTGGTTTGAAATATTCCATTCAGAACTTGTTTGGAATTTCTATGATATACTTGGTATGAGAGATGAAAATACCTTTGTCACGTTGGCATTTTTGTAATCCCAAAAATAAATTCAGCTCACCAAGCAGAGACGCCTTGAACTCATTCCGCATGTCTTTGGAAAAATTTCGACTCATCATGTCATCATCGCTTCCAAAGATAATGTCATCTACATAAAATTCAATGATCAATATATTGTCTTGATCCACCTTTATGTAGAGGTTGTTATCTACATTTCCCTTCATGAATCCTTGTTGTTGAAGATACATGTCTAGTCTTGAATATCATGCTCTAGGGTCCTAATTAAGTCCATACAATTCTTTCTTCATCTTACACACATATTATTTCTTCTTTGATAGTGTAAATCCTTTTGGATGTTCGATGTAGACTTATTCTTCTAGTTCTCCATTAACAAAGTTTGATTTAACATCCATCTGATACACCTTGACTCTTTTGGAACATAAATATGCTAATATCAATATGATAACTTCCATCCTAGAAATTGGGGCGAAGGTTTCTTCAAAATCTATACCTTCAATCTGAGTGTATCATTTACATACCAATCTTTCTTTATTTCTGGTCACTTGTCCATCTTCGTTCAGTTTGTTCCTGAAATCCAACTTTGTACCAATCACATTCTTATTCCTCGGTCTTGGAACAAGTTCCCAAGTGTCATTCTTCTCTATCTGATGTAACTCTTCATCCATAGCTTTGATCCAATATCCATCCTTGTTGGCTTCTTCAAAACTTCTTGGCTCAATTGTGGATAATAGTGATAGGTGTTGTTGTTCTGGTGAATGTATTCTTCTTCAGGTTTCAACTCCTACATATTTATTCCCAATAATCTGTTTTGGTGCATGATTTCTATGTACTCATCGTCTAGGTGTCTTGGGAGGTATTTTTTTCTCATATTCCTCTTGTTCTGCCTATGGCTATTCTGCTTCTTCTAAATCCACTTCTTCTTCTTTTAGATCCTTTTCTTCATTCTGCTCCTCTGAATATTTTCTTCCTTCCTTGATCATTCATATATCTTTCTCATTAGTCGTTACATTGATGTTTTCCAAAATTATTTCGAGTCTCATATTGAGGCATTTATATTCCCTACTCTTGCTTGAGAACCCGAAAAATATGCCCTTGTCAACTAGAGAGTCAGAATTTTCCAATCCTACCATCTTCTCTTTTGATGTAGCACTTGCTTCCAAATACTTGGAAATGCTTCACATTTGTTGGCCTTCCTTTCCGTAGATCATAGGGAGTCTTATCATTGTTTCTTCTTAGCATTCCTCTATTCTGAATATGAAATTTTGTATGAACTTCCTATAGCCAAAATACATCACCCAACTTGGAATCTTCCAACATGGTTCTGGTCATTTCCTGTATTATTTTGTTCTTTTTTTTGCTAACTCCATTTTGCAGTGGTGTCCTGACTATTGAGAATCGCCTTTTATTCCATGCTCACCATATAATTCTACAAATTATTTTGATGTAAACTCTCCACCATTATTTTATCTTAAACATTTGATTTTCATATCTGTATCAGTTTCAACCATTTCTTTGTATATATTGAAGTTTTTGAATTCCTATGACTTCTTCTTAAGAAAGATGACTCCATTAATCCTTGTGTAGACATCAAATAGTAACATAAGTTATTGTTCTCCATTCAATCCATTTTTTCTTGTAGGTCCACACAAGTCAGTATGCACAATTTCCAATGGTTTTGTCGTAGAGTATTCTTTTGTCTTGAAACAGGTCCTAGTTTGTTTTCCCTATAGACAATGCTTGCATAGAGTGTTTGTTGACCTTGAAATCTCAGGAATTTCTCTTACTGATTCTTTTCTGTTGACTTTGACCATATTATCAAATTTCATGTGACCCATCCTTCTATGCTAGAGCCAACTTTAATTTTCCTTTCCTAAACAACATTTTTCCTTTCCTAAACAACATTTTTCCTTTCCGATTTCATTCAGGACATATATGTTGTTTGGGGTTCTCATAGTTGTAGCCACCAACATGCTTGATCCTTCTTTCCTTATCTCACATATTTCTGAGTCAAACAAAAGTTTGTGTCCCTAGTCACACGTCTAAGTTACACTAAGTATATTGTGTTTCATATCTTCAACCAGTAGAACATTTCATGCCTTTGCATCCTTGCTTCCAAGATTGACTATACATCTTCCTAAAATTATAGCTGATTTATCATTGTCGAATGATATTGATCCATCTCACTCCTTCTTTAGGGTAAGAAACCTATTCTTGTCACCTGTCATATTATTTGAACATCCGCTATCAACATATCATCTGCTTCTCTTGTGTTGATCTTGTAGATAAATCGAGCATTCTTCAGTGTTGAATTGGTTCTGCTTTCTTAACCATGTTCTTTGTGGTTCTTGTTTCTGATTGTTTGTGTTATATCTTGATTCTCTTGGGGGGACAATCAATCTACAATATTTGGCCATGTGTCCAAATTTGTTTCATTTATAACATTCCACTTCATTACTCAATGATCCAAAATTGTTGTAGTTTTTGTTTTGTGTTTCATAAGGCCTTCTTCGATAACCATTATTTCAACAGCCTTCATAGTTTCTTTTGTTCTTGGTGTCTACTCTACGGTTCACATCTTTGTGCCCAACATTATTACATGAATAACATAAGCCAAGACAAAGAGTTTGATACCTGGAGGTGGCATGTCTTCTGAATGGTTTTGCTCTTATGAAGTCTTCCTCTTCTTGAGGTCTTTCTAGGTGCTACTAATTCGAAACTTTGTATCTTTTAAATGGTGCAGTTTCTCTATGATTTTATTCTTGGCTCCTTTTGTCTTCTTCCTTCTTAGGAGAACCTATGATGACTTCTGCATAGATTCTTTGTTCTACTTCACGTTATGTTGTCCTTGAGCTTGAACCTTTCTCAATTTGCATTTGGTTGTATCCTAGCCCAATCCAATAATAGTATGGTCTCTGACTGCTGATAATCTCATCCAGTATTTTAGAGCTATTCTGTTGCATATCTTTTTTCTAAAGATATTTCCTGAGAGTGACTATTTCTACTTCGAAACTTCCAATCATCTTTTCCTTTTATTCCAACTGATTTCTGAGTGCTTCTTCAATCCTTTTGTTTTATTCTACCTGGATTTTTAACTTTATGATAATTTGATCGACTTCTTCTAAGTTGGAATTTTGAGATATTTCTTCTTTACCTATGCCTTGAGTGACTTGATTTTCTTTCTTTCTTTCCCTAGTTCTTCTAAGGCACTAATTAGTTCTGCTCTAAGATCAACTTCACCTTCTTCTTCAGAATATTCTTCATTGTCATATACTTCCATAAAGAGTACACTTTTTGAATCACTGTCAATATCATCATCCTTGTCTGATGATGAACTATCTTACCTTGAGTAGAAAATTTTCTTGAAATAATTCTTTTTGTTTCTTCTTTGATATCCCTTTTGAATTTTCTTTTTCTTCTTAGGATCATCTTCTTCATCGATATTTTTATTCTTAGCATAAGGAAATTTAGAAGAAAAATGACCAATACCACCATAATTAAAACATTTTAATGGAAACATACCTTTGTACTTGTCAGTTCCTCTTTTCAACTCCCTTACAAAGTTTTCCATTTCTTCATCTTCCTTTGAGTCATCGCTGCAGTTGCAATCTGACTTTGAATTTTTCTCATTTTTCTTCTTTGAATTCTTGGATGCCTTGAATGATGCTTCCTTTGTGACTGAGTTGTCTTTCTCTATCATGATTTCGTAGGCTTTTAGTATGCCATGTAGCTCGTCCATGCTTAATGTAGCTAAATATGCTCTTTCTTCCAGGGATGAAATATTCGGGTCATATATCATAGGTAGAAACCTCAACACTTTTTGAACAATTATTGGTTCCTCCATTTATTCTCCCAAACCTTTAATGGAATTGAATATCTCATCAACTCGTATAAAGTAGGCGGTAATGTCTTCATATTAGTTCATCTTCAATTGTTCGAACTTGGCTCTAAATGATTGAAGTTTAGCTACCTTGACTTTGGAATCACCTTCGTAAATATTCTAAAGTTTATCCCACACTTCCTTTGCAGAATCATAATGTATAACTTTCAAAAATATTGATTCAGTTAGACCATTCATAATGGAATTTTTGGCCCTTGAATTGTTTGCTTCAAGTTTATTTCCATCCTTGTCTGTCGGTGGAGTGGCCGGTGCATGGTATCCATCAACTACTAATCTAAAAACATCAAATCCGTGTGCATGCACATATGTTTTCATCCTTCTGCTCCAGAAGGCATAGTTATGACAATCAAACTATGGTACTCCAATCTTGTCATATTCCATGATCTCCTTCTAGTGGTTAGACTAACTCTTGAAGGACCTGCTCTAATACTAATTGTTGGAATATTGAGAGGGAGGAGTGAATCAGTTTGAGCACTTTTATTACTTTTAACCACAGTATATCAACTTCAATTCAATCAACATTATATCATCAATGTATCAATCAAAAGTATATCATCAATGAGAACATAAACATAAGAAGCATCACATCACATCACATACACAGTACACCAGAATTTATGTGGAAACCCAAATGGGAGAAAATGACATAATGCTTACTTATATATCAAAGTTTACATTCACTGGAAGCACCAACTTCTTGATTCTCCAGTTGCAACTGGAAGGAGGATACGATCCCCTATTTACAGGCTCCAACCTAAAGGAAGCTATAAATCCTTGAATTCTCTAGATCCAACCAGAAGGAGGATACAACCCCCTAATTATCAGGCTCCATCCTAAAGGAATCTCCAACTCCCTGAGTTCTCCGACACCAACCGAAAGGAGGCTATGACCCCCTTTCCCTACTCCATCCTTCCGCCTTGAAATATAAATGTAGACCAAACTGCCACTACCATAATCATTTCCACTGTCACTGTCACTTTCACTATCTATTTCACTGCGACTACCACTATAACTATCACTGCCTCTGTCACATCAACCTATAACCTGACAACCTGTCATTGTATCTGACTTGTCATTGTCACTGTACCATCAACCTATATTTTTCACTGTATCATCAAACTTCTATACCAAAACCTGTACCATACCATGCATTAATTGTGTACCAACAAATGGAGTATAGCATGCATCAATCATGTACCATAAGATATGCCAACATCATATAACATGTACTAAATTTAGTACCATATCAATCATGTATAGATTTGTACAATATCATCAATGAAGTGCCTCAAAGAACCCAAACATATGCCTCATCCATATACCACCATACATCAAGTATAAACCTCAACCATACATACACATCTCAAAGTTGAACCATAACAGTCATATCATAACCAGATACAAGAATAAACCTCTATCAACCATGTAGCCAATATGTACCTCAATCACGTGCCAAACCAAACATACCTCAAGCATGTATCATACTATAACCATGTATAACCATCACAACAATTATATAAGCATGTATCATACCATAACCATGTATAACCATATCATCAATGAACTACCTCAAAGAACCCAAACATATGCCTCATCCATATACCACCATACATCAAGTATAAATCTCAACCATACATCCACATCTCAAAGTTGAACCATAACAGTCATACCATAACCAGATACAAGAATACACCTCTATCAACCATGTAGCCAATATGTACCTCAATCATATGCCAAACCAAACATACATCAAGCATGTATCATACCAAAACCATGTATAACCATCACAACAATTATATAAGCACACCAATACCTTTGTAGCTAACCTGATGCATACTATATCTGACATGTAACCTCACTTCTGACTTATGGGACATGGTATCAGCATAACCCCCAAACTTGTCTTGTCCTCACGGGACTAAGACATCATGTTACACGGGGCCTCGCGTGATGATCCCTAAGAAACCCGTAGGGGTACCTCGTGGAACACTAGTGGTCTGACCCACAGGGGCCTACCAAACTAGGTTTTCCTCACCAAGCGTTTCTCTCCTCTGCAAGCCTGGAACTCTCGCACTCCTTTCTTGTTGCTACCTCAAATTTCTCTATCACTAACTTGACAAATAGATCACTAGTTCACTAGAATATGTTCAATATAATGAGTGAGTGAATGTGCTTGTGAATGACTCCTCAAGGTGTATTTATACGTTTTCTAAGTAACCTCTCTCCTTAAACTTAGGGGCTTCTATACTTTCTTGTTACAACCATTTTACCCTTTCATTAAAGACTTGTAACCAACTATCATTCTTGATCATTCTTCAGGGCTTCTAACTTCACAAGGCCATAACTTCTCAACTATGAGGAACTACGTGGCATACCACCTATCACCGGAAATGACAGGACGAGGATTATCCATTCATGAGTGAGTTTCTTGTATTTATACCATCCTTTTTTACCATATTCCTTAACCAACTACAGGTCGAATGAACATGCCTATGGGGCTACCAGACTTCTTCAAGGGTTGACATCAATGACAACCAATCTTTCAACACACACACATATATATATAAGTTAGTCTTCCACTAATGTAAATTTATGATGAGATATTTGGTGTACAATTATAAGTTGGGTAATTTGAAGAAAGAAAGACTTTTTATCACAATTTTAAATAGTAATAAAAGTCACTGAGATGATATACTATAAATGTAACTTTGGTGGATGGTAAAAGAGGATTCCTTTTAAACTATCAACATTATCAATAATATTATAATAACCAATTTTAAATAAAAACTATGATGTCACAAGGAAACCGAGAATAAGAAAAAAAATGGTTTACAAGAAACAAGTCATTAATCTTAAGTTAAAATATTAAAATTATTTGTTTTCTATCACTAGCATCAAGTCAAAAATATATATTGCAAAAGTAAGAATAAGCTCCCATTAACTTCATCTTAAAAATGGACAAAGACCTAAAACACCATAAGAAAAAAGAATTTGAAAGATTGAAATTTCAACAAAGCAAAACATTAAAATAATTTTCTCTTAAAGCGCACAACCACTAAAATTACATCTCATTTTTAAAACATTTATAATACTAGTATATTTATAATATGTTAACCCATGAAAACTAAAATGATCTCATTAAGATTATTTATAATATATTAACCCATGAATACTAAGTCGATGTCAAGAAGCCCTATGCTTCTTGCAGTTGCGCCTCCCTACCTATCGATGTCAACACAAGTTTCTAGGAAGGTGGCAGTATCTTGAATCTCATTACCTCATCAATGTCGAGTCTCATACAGGAGATAAATATTTCTCATTGCTTTTTGATTTCATTAACCCCCATAACATCCGACCTCAACATAGTTTCATGTTACAATGGGTCTTACTATGCGACCATTGTAGTTTTTTGTAGTAGTCGAAGACCTATGAATTTGATCAGACATCAATAACTCCAAGTTATTGACACATTACATTGTTATCCATTCCTTTCTTCATAGCCAGGACATTTATTTGTCATTATTGATTCCCCCAAGGGCACTGTGATATCCACTTCATCACCATCTTTCAATTACAATTATACGATTATGGTTTCATGAAACGAGCATGAGGCATGCCCACCTCGTTTGTACAAATTTTTTATTTTTGGATAACACTTGGTCCACAAATTATTCCCCTCTCCCCCCAATGGATCACTCTAACAATTTCTCAATACAAAGTCTCCAACTCTTCTACACAATGGAATCACAACCAAAAGAAACAATAATGTATTTAGGTTATATGTATGTTCCTAACCTCACACATGAAGGGGCATATGTTATTATTAAAACATTTCTCACAACAATACTGACAATGGTTGAATAAACTACCAACCCAACATATCAATCAACATACCTCCAACATTTATAGAACCTATCTAGCAAGCCACCAAAACTATACAAATAGTCCTTGAATTTCAATGCAATTTCCTCAAAGCCTACTTGTGCACATTTGTGTGGCCCAACACAGATCGGGATGCACAAATTGTGTGGTCTACATGGTTGTCTCCACAAGAACCTGCGTTGATGAAGAAATGGTGCATTAATGCAGTTGGTCGAGCCTCAACCACTTCCAGTTCGAAGTGTACCATGACAAGACTCCAAAATCAACCCAAAATCTAGCTTTGGGGTTATTGAAGGGATGGGTGGTACCTCTAAAGGACCCCCATTCACACTATGAGAAAGTTATGAAAACAATTATATTGGTCCTATAAATACATGCCTAAGATATGAAAACAAAGAGAAGAATTTTGAATATTGTTATGTTGTTCATTTGGTTTTAGGGAAGCCATCTTTCTCTTAGAACTACTTGAGCACTCATAACTAGTGTTACTCTTCTCGCCTGTTGATAAGTTTAACCATCAAGTCTTCACCATTGTAATTCCATTGTTAGAAGAAGAGATATTTCTATTTGGGGGACTGTAGATCCCTCCCAAGGAGCAAGAGGGGACTCATAAGTTCTCATACTTCTCCTAGGTGTTATCAATTCGAAGATCAATCTTATTGGTAGTTAATTCTTGTGTCACTTTCATGCTTCTATTTGAGTTATATGCATGTTTAGTTTAGTTTTACTTTCTTGTCATCTATTTTTCTATTTTCTCTTTGGTTGATCCACTAATCAACTAACTCTTTATTGTATTATTTTGCTTTCCTAACAAGGAAACTAAGTGCATTTTTTTTTCTCACTCAAGTGGCTAAACGAGCGCAACACTAAGAACAACATTTGAAATATTGTGTTTCTAATAAGAGCATTGGCATTTGTTTTTTGGTGTTTGTCTAATAAAAGAAAAATTGCTCCGTTGAGCACATAAAACTAACTAGTTATATATCAATTGTTTAATATTGTATTTCTTTTGTGTTGTAGGAAAGGAAATCTTTTCCCATTATTGGCAAGGACAAAAGTGCAAGAACTACTTGTAAACATCCTATGTAAGTCTTATGGAAGTAGAGTCCTTGCTTACCTTGCTCTTGTTTTGTGATAATAGTGCCCATTATAATAGATAATAGGGATGTTTTCTATGATGGTTGGTGGGTGTCATTGGTATGTACTTTTGTTGGATGTATGCATAGAACCCTAGACAAAAAAGTGATATTTGTATAAGAGTAAAATTCCTTTTCTAAGAGGTAATATTTTCGTAACAAAATTTCTCAAGAATAGATTAAAAAAACCACGCTGCTCTGATGGTCTCTCCAGGGTTCCTGCTTTGACGCTCTCCAACAACTGTGATGGAAGTCTCAAGAGGAGTGGAGATGCCTCCTCTGCCTCCTCCCTCAACTGAAGCCTCCTTCCACAGGCTCCTTGCCGCCCAAGGTAAGAAACTTCCCCCAGCAGCTCCGCCTAGCTTCGTTAAGAAGCTCGATTCGATCCCAGAGATTGAATTGCCTCTGGAACAACCTATGCATGTAGTTGTCTCTCTATCCGATTGTGGATTGGTGGATAAATTCATGGGCTTATGGCCGTCAACTAGATCTACCGATAATTGGATCCAAAGGAATTGACCTCCGTTGATCCAAAACAACGTCACTTGTTATGCGGTGGGAAGAGGATTCTACATTTTCGAATTTATCTCAAAGTATGACAGAGATCTAATCTTCAAGAATGACTCACATTTTATGGGAACGCAAGGGTTGTACCTGACTAGATGGACGCCAAACTTTGACCCTGCATTGGAAGTGCCCAAGGAAGTCCCAATCTGGGTACGACTACCCAATTTCCCGATCCATTGTTGGAACCTTATCTCACTCCAAATAATTGGAAATGGGATCGGGCAGTACATTGAAAGAGTCAACTCCAAATATCAATACTCCTACATGCGCATCTACATGGAAGTGGATCTAGAGGTTGGCCTTCCAGAGGAAGTCAAGCTAAAGGTTGGAGATTGACAGCACTACCATAAACTGGGCTACGAACAATTACCTTTCAAGTGCAGGGGATGCCATGAATACAACCACTTTCAGAGAAACTGTCCAAAAAACCATAACCAAGAGAAAGAAGAAGGAGAAGGATGGAAATAACCCAGAAAGGGGAAAACAACAACCAACCCTAAAGAAAAACGAAATGCAAAGACAACTGCAGCCCCGCCCAAGGAGCAGGAAGTTCGGACAGGGGCCCCCACGTCAGGAAACAGTTTCAACGTGTTGAGAGAGAAAGAACAATCAGAGAAAGAGATAGGTGAGGAACCAAATGAGTCCCCTCCCAATGAATAAAAAACACAAGAAAATACCCCTCTCGGAGCACAAGTGTACCAAATGGATCAACCAGTGCTAGAACGGAAAGAAGGGCAGGGAAAGGATGCTGCAGAGAAAGAAGGAAATCCAGACACAGAATCAAGAGAGGTTTCTACTGATAGTGACTCTACAGACGCTATTGGCTCCATTGTCACACCTAAAAAAGCAGGCAGAGGAAGGAAATCCAAAAAAGAAGAAAGGGAAAATGAAACCTACAAATATGTTCTCAGTGTCTCACAACCAACAATCAAGCAACTGATCAATGTAAGAACGACAAGAAAGTAGGATAAGGCTCATAAAGGAGCCAATACCCCCCCTACAGTTAAATCATGAAACCAACCTCCTGGAATTGTAGGGGTTTAGGTGGCAGAATAAAGGAAGAAGCCCTCACAAACATAATCAGGATGTCAAATCCCGAGATCCTTCTAATCCAGGAGACAAAGATGGAGGAACAAGACTTTCTCCAAGCAAGTAAAGACTTTTGGAAAAAAGGACAAGGAATAGAAATAAGTGAAAGAGGCACATCAGGAGGTCTTGGAACCCTCTGGGACACTGCGAAGTATGATCTAATCTCATCCAAAGCATGCATGCATTGGATTTTCACTAGTCTTTTACACAAAGAGATGGGTTGATTGGTAAGTCTTTTAAACCTCTATGTCCCGGTCTTATTTTCAGAAAAAAGAAACTGTTGGGACTTGATTAAAGAATTTCTAATCTCAAATGACCTAGAAAGTATCATTATTGGGGGGGATCTCAATGTAACCCTTTCCACGGATGAGAAAAAAGGTGGGTCCATTGTGAGAGACTCCACTAGGGAATGGGTAGAGGACATTATGTTAGATTGGGATCTAGAGGATACCAAACCCACCAGGGGAAAATTCACGTGGACAAACAAGAGAGTGGGACTAGGGAATATTGTTGCCATACTAGACATGTTCTTAGTCCAAAGCTCCTTCATGCTCCTAGGCCTATCTCTCTCAACTAAAATCCTGCCGCATAGTGTGTCAGATCATAAGCCAATCATGTTAGAGGTATCGAAGGACAAAATTCTAAGGCCTATCCCATTTAGATTTAGCCCTGCCTGGCTTCAATATGAGGGCTTCTAGGACCTCATTGCCAAAATTTGGAACGAGAAGGTCAACGGATCCCCATTTTATGTTTGGGAAGGAAATCATAGAAAGCTCAAGAAAGCGCTAAAAGGATGGGATAAAACCCAAAAGAATCCAATTCTTAAACGGAAGGAAGCACAAAAACATCTAGAAGACCACTTGTTGGAAATGGAAGGACAAGAGACAACTCGAGAAATTCTAGACCAAGAGGACCAGCTCCAAAGGACATGGCACTAAGCCTGTAGAGAGGAGGAAAGCTATTGGCAACAAAAATCAAGAAATCGCTGGCTAGAAGTTGGAGACAAAAATACCAACTACTTCCACAAGAAAGTTGAAGCAACAAAGCAATTCAAGACAGTCAATGAAATTCATGTTTAGGACCAGGTTATAACAGATTTTGAAGGCATAAAAAATGTTGCGGTAGAAGCCTTTGAAGATCTTTACACGGAGACTCAAACGACCCTAATAGTCTCAAATGCCTATCTGCTCTCCCTAGTGACGACCACTATCCAAGAGGACACAAATAACAAGATGCTAGAGCAAGTAAACCTACAAGAAATAAAAGAGGCCCTTGACAAGATGAATCCGGATAAGGCGTCGAGCCTAGATGGCTACACGGCCAGATTCTATCAAAATTGTTGGGATATAATAAAAAAAAGATCAAATAAAAATGGTTCAGAAATCTTAGAAATGCAACAAGATAGGAGGGGGAACAAATTCATCCTTCCTAGCTCTCATTCCAAAAGAAAAGGGAGCAATAAGTTTTGGAATATTCCGACCAATCTCTCTATGCAACACGGGTTACAAGTTAATCAAAAAAATTATAGCCAACAGACTAAAAAAAAATCCTCCTTGCTATCATCCTAGAAAACCAAGGGGAGTTCATCAAAGGACAACATATAGTGGATAACATCATTCTGGTTCAGGAAGCACTACACTCAAGCATTCAAAGAAAAGACAAAGGTATGATTATAAAGCTTGATCTCACAAATGCGTTTGATAGAGTCAGGAATAA
>JASDQU010105631.1:16236-95271 GCA_032191745.1 Picea mariana
TATCTTTCTTCTCCTTCCGTGACAACTATAGATGGTTTTCCATCTTCGTCTCTCTTGTGACATTCAATCATACACACATTGCTATTTTTAAAATCATAAGGCTTTCTGGCCTCATTTGATGTTTTAGACATCAATTTCTCATGTTGTTTTGAATTGTCCAAATAGTTCGAGAGATTCTCAATAGATATCTTTTTAGCATCCTCTCCAGCTAATGACTCTTCCTTTGGTTCACAAAAGTGAACTCCTCCTTTAGTCATTTTCCTTTTTTTTATCTCAAATCCCATGAGCTTCTCATTCCTCAATTGAGCATTTTTATTTTACCTTAGTTTCACTTGCAAAAAATTCCATCTAACTCTCCTCTGTAGAGTCCATCTGTATCTATGGTCTTTCTCAATTCTCTATAGCCATTCCAACATCACATCTAGTTTTACTGTCATTGCAACTATTTCTCTATCAAGTTTATCATGACTTGATTTCCTATGGATTACCTCTGAACCTTTCTTATGATCATCAATAGTCATATTCTTCTTTCCTCTATGAGATTCCTCTCACTCATCATGAGCTGCAGTTAAGCCTCTGTAACAAGTCGACTCCACCAACCTGTCATCAAATACCTTACTAAGCTTCTCCATGGCCTAGTCTCCTCTGGAATTTCTCTTGGTTCCTTTCTATGGAACCTTCTCTTGAGCACTCCTTGCTCCTATAGCTTCTGCAATAATCTCACTCACCTCTTATTTCTAACCTTCTACTGGAATAGGTTCTTAGACACAAGTTTTCAAGAACTTGTCCTATTCTTGGTTACAGTATGATAGTTGTAATCATGTCTACCTCTACTATTTGCAATCGATAATTTACTTTACCAATTTATTGAAAACAAAAGACCAAATTTACCTTTATGTTCAACTTCATGTGAATTTTCATACTGCTGCTACAGTTTCCTTTATCCTTCTGTTGAATCTAGTGTTGCATTCCTTCCAATGTCCTTTCAACCCTCAAAGAATTCTTCCTTCAGATTTACTTATCAAGCCAAATTTGTTCTACTTCCATCCAAGTAGATTTCCTTCCAAAGAACATACCTTCTATGAATTCCTTTCCCAAAGAGCATACCTGCTATGATACCACTTGATATAGGAAGAATCACAATTTCCTAGCTACATTTGTCTCTCATGTCTGCAATTTTAGTTAGGACCAAAATATCATGCTAATTTTACCCTGAGCTTCCTCCTATCTTCATATGGTTACTACCATATATATATATATATATATATATGTAAGCCAAATCCTTACCTCCATGAAACCTCTATTACAGGAAACCTTCACCCTTAACCTAAGTACATTCATTTAGATTTGGCATACCATGATATGGTGAATCTACATTGACTTTCTTTCTGCATAGCGTTGTCATTTCCACAATGCTTTTCTATTGGATGTTAACAATGATTGGAATTAACTTCAAAAGGCCATTTCACGAACTTCTCTAAAAAACAGTTCAGAGAACCCCATGAATATTTTCAACTAGGTATTTTCTCGGGAAAACGAGTGTGGGTCACATAATAGACCTCATTTTGCACAAAACACAGATCACAGAATCTTCGTATTCGCCTTCATTTGTCAAAAACTGAACCACAAATTTAGTGACAGTTTTTTTTCTTTTTCTTTTTTCCATTGATTCTTCATTCCAGAAGGATTTCCAACATAGAGACCCAATCCCTATAATCTTGCATTAATAGGTAATCTTCACCATTTATGAGCTCAACCTCGTCTCTCCATGGTAATTCTATACAAAAAACCTCCTTCTCTCGAATTCTCAATCTGAATCTGATCCTATTCAGTTGATACACAGTCTTCTTCTTGCTCACCTCACATACATACCCTACTCTCTATTAATGAGATTTGCTTCTCATCCTACCAGGGATATTCTACTCATAATCCTTTCTCGAATTCTCGAGCCAAATTCGACTTCACTCAGCTTATACATAGATCTTCCATATACAAAACTATTCTCCTCATCAGATAGCCTCAAATTATATATAGGATTTGTCCCTCTCACTTGATAGTTTTCTCATAATATATCATCAACTCTAGATACACATATAGAGACTGAAAATCATCAATTACACATACACAAAGACAATCAATATCATGAAATTCTATTCCATTAAAACAATCATGTACAGACACATTCTACTTAGAAACCTCTCATGTTCTGTTCTATTCTCTTTTAGGCCTGATTTACATTCATTTGGCCATTTTTTAGGCTCTAATATAGCTCCTAATCAATCTCCTAGAATCTATTAGATCCTATAATCTCTCCAATATGTCTTCCTACAATTTCTCAGAAGAGAGTCCTATTTGAATTCTTCCTATAAGTTCAGTTTCGATTGCATCTTCTCAACTAATTCTATTTGATTCAAACATTCTAAACTAAGACTTATACATTATAGATTTCCTAGAATAAATCAACTTAAGAAATATAATATTTTTATATAAGAATATGAATTATTCTCAAGTGCCAAGACCCCTCTTTGGAGCTTTTCCCTCCAAAGGCTTGATGGATTAGAAGCTCTGATGCTCTTGCATCAAAGAGAGAGAGGGAGAGAGAGAGAGGTGGGGCGGGGGGGAGTGAGTGAGAGAGAGGAAGAAATACAAAGAGGAAGAGGTAGGGAGGGAGAGGGGGAGAGAGAAAGAGAGAGGAGGGAGGGAGATAGATTTTTTTGGTGTTAATAGGAACGTGTCTGCGTTCCTATTCCTAATAACATACACACATTTTAGGAATGTGCACATGATTTAGGAACATGCATGTGCTTTAGGAACACACACATGCTTTAGGATTGCGTGCGCGTCCTAAAGTGTGTGCACACTATTTGCATTTCAATTTTTTTTAGGCGGGAGCGACAAATCTATTGTATGCTTTTGTTGAGTTGGTTGCCTCAGATTTAGGTTCAGGATGACAAACCTAGTGGTTTGGTATGCAAATGCATAAAACCTCCATTTTTATGAATACCTATCTATATCTATGCTTTTGACGTTATTTTTCTATAGGTTACACAAAATCATTGTTGATGAAACTATAGAAATAGATAGAGTCAACTATGCATATTCCAAATATATGGTTTTCTTTTGAAATTTATATTGTTTACTATTTGTAATCTATTTTTGTCTTGACATATATCAAAATCCTAAAATACATACCTCTTTTATTTCTGTTATAACTTTTTCTCAACTTAACCACTTTTCAAATGAGTTATATGTTGCATTAGAAGAGGCCGATATCTACAATTTTTTATTTTATTTTATTTTTTTATAATTTTGAGACCCTCGTAGCTTGCATGAATGGAGGGCGTTGTAATTTCAAGGATATATTGAATTCCATAATTTAAAAAAATATAAAATTCATATTATAAATTTTGAAAAAATACACCTCTCTAGAACAACAGGTTCTCTACAATTATACAAGTTTTTGGAAGGAAATTCCATTGTTAAGGCACTCAAAACTTGCACGAAAGAATAGATTTACCTTATATTTTGTTGGAGAAATAACATAACACTGTTATAAAAACTCAAATTTCACGTAGTTATTCACCATTTGTATAAATAAAATTTATATATTTGGAAATCTAATTCAATTTCCTACATTTCATCTTTTTACACTATATTCAAATTCATTGTAAAAGTACCTTGAATAATCCCTCCAAGTTAATAGATTGTTGTTTTTCCATGTTTGCATTTCCACTAATGCATCATGAGAGACCATCATTAGCTTGCACTCACCCATAAGGTCATCAACATAAAGAACAAGTAATATGAGATGGTTACCTACTTTCTTGGTATATACATTGGGTTTAGAGTGACACATAGAAAATCTTGTTTCTAGAAGAAAGATATCCATTTTAGAAAACCAAACTTGAGGAGCTTTCTTAAGGCTGTAGAGATATTTATTAAGGCAACAAAAAAGGTTGCAGTCATTCTTAATATAGCCAGAAGGTTGTTCCAAGTAAATTTGTTCTTGCAAATCCCCATGCAAGAAGGTTGAGTTAACATCTATCTTATGGAACTCYCATTTATGTGAAGAAACAAGGGATAGAACAAGGCTAAGGGAATTCATTATGGATATGGGGGAAAARGTTTCATTATAATAAGTCCCTTCTACTTGAGAAAACCCTTTGGAAACTAATCAAGACATATGTATTTCAACACTTCCATATGATGCATACTTAGTTATATAMATCCATTTACATTGGATAAGTTTTCTTCATTTTGGAAGAGGTACAAGATCCCAAGTATCRTTCACCATTAAGRAATAATGTTGTTCATTCATTGTTGCATCCCAATTGAGATGGTTGGAATCTTYTGCAAATGTTTATAGATCACGAGTCTTTAAAATTTGATCCAAAAGAGAGAARGATCTTTGGAAGCATGAACCCATATGACATCGATTTGAATGATCATTGGAAAGATCACCAACCACTTTTTGTGTTGTATCGATTTGTTTAAGAAGCTATGGTGCTAGTGCAGGTTCATGTTCAATGGAACAAACTAGAGAAATATGAGCAAGTGGAGTTGGATTTTCATTCTCRCTATCATCATCTAAAGAAGAAACCACAATAGGAGCATTAGTTGAAAYGTTGGGAAAATAAGATAACACAATCTCTAAAAATGACACTACTGTCAAATTAGCTTCACAGGTCAAGAGACCTTCATCAAAATTAACATTTCTCCTAACAATAATTTCATTCATAGTGGCATTCATAGTTTCAAGAACACTTCAATTCCATATGTTTTAGAGAACTATATGTAAGCCCCTCATAGATTGAACATGGTCTTCCTCCTTTGTGGGGGTCCTCACAGTCAATGCCAAGACCAAGATAATTGGGAAGGAAGGGTGAAAACGTCCTTAAAATCTAACCCTAGGTCAACAACCAACTACACCTTGTCAAAGCATCTACAATACCTTCTTCTCACATAACTTTCAAAGACACTGAACTCAAGATCACCTTCCCAAAAACCATGAGGCTTCTAAAATCAATGTTACTTCAATACTATTCTTTACGACTATGGTGTAATAACCCCTTGGCAAATTGAACGTGGCCTTCCGCCTCTCCTAGGGTGTTCACAAACAACACTAATACCAAAACAAATTAATCAACAATGCCAATGTTATAAGTAAATGTTGTAAATAAAGCACATGTCACATAGAGAAAATATCATAGATAGCTGGTCTAACACCATTTGAAACTCAACATAAGTGCACTGCAACCAGCCACCCCATCATCAAATCAATGACATCACCATTGCATAGGAGGAATCAAATTTTAAAAACAAAAAAATCACCTTATCCTAAACTATAGGCACAAAAAATGTAAAATTTACCTATGGATTATTTGCTTAGAAAAAGGTTTTATGTCCATGCTCGGACATAATAATGCGTTAGTTGCTTTTAAGTCATGTCCATGCTGATTCCAATGAACACATGACACCGCACCGCCCCCACCGTCTCATCCAAAAACGATAGTCTGGGAATCAAAATATTAAAATATATTTTTTGAAATGCTATTTGCAAAAGTAATGTTCAGAAAAACGTAGACACGAAATTCTGAAAATATTTTTTAAATACTATTTGCAAAAGTAATGTTGAGGAAAAGTGAAAGGAATATTAATATAATATCACATGTATTAGTTAAATTTGTTTTATTTTTATTTTTATAGTGAAATATTAACAATTTTAATTTTAAAATCTTCAAACATCCACTTAATTTTTAAAACTGTCAAATTTACTAATAATCTATATATATGACTTGGACCGTTTATGCATGGTGACATGTTGGGTTTTTGGGCTTACTGTGTGTTGGAAAAACTAATGTCTATTTTGTGATTCCCAATGTATCATGTCTATCATACAAAACAAATTGGAACTTACATATGTTTGCTAGCAGAGTTAATTTTCCTTTTTATAATTCATTTATTTTATGATTGAAATTTAAATTTTCTCTACTTAATTCTTTTTTCATCAAATCAATGATGTTATTTTTTAATTTAACTTTATTTAATGATTAAGAATATGTGTTTCCTTTTAAAAGGTCACAAGTTCAAATCCATAAGAGGTAGGGTATGTATACCTCTATAGACTTTATTAGTCAAATTGCTGGTCGATTAAATCCAACACTTATAGGGAGGATTAGATAAAGCAATTAACTTTTTCACACTCATTAATTGCCACTAGCTTGCAGCGTTCAAGTGTGGCATAAAGGTAGGTGAGATATTGCAATAGGTTTAATCTCTCTCATTACTTTTCACTTATTCTCATTGATTACAAGTAGTTTGCAGCTTTCAAGTGTGGCATAAAGATAAAAGAGATATTACAATAAGTTTAATCTCTCTCATTGCTTTTCACTTATTCTTTCCATAATGTTCCCCTCCCGAGTAATATATGACCGAGTGCTTAGAAGTCATATTCTCATTTCAAGTCATGATGATGCAATCTTGCAGTCTGAAAGATTAGGAATTGAAGGTTCTCCATCCCATCTGCAGTGGGAAAAGCTGAAAACTGAAGGTTAAGAAGAAAAAAATGAAATTCAACATTCTTCAACACCCACCCAAATTTATTTTCAAACTAAAATAAAAAAGGTTCATAGATATTTGGTGTAAGACTATATTATGTGATTCAACTTCATTTGTTTTTTCTTTTATTCCAAAAAAAAATCTATATCAACATAATATTTATAAATGATAACCTAATGCAAAGGACAGATTTCAAATAAAAAATTTACTTGACTAGTAGATTGCAAGTCAAATTTATACCTAATCACATGATCTCAAACCTACTGCCAAGGGCCAAAATTGTTGTTTTCGATAAGTTTAGAAATGGATTATAATAATAATTTTGATATTAGGGATTGGATTACTGATTTTAAGTATTCTATTTCTAAATATTAATATGTTACTAAATTTTATATTAAAATACATTGTAACTGTGGCGAATTTTTTTTAACCAACAGATCGATACGAATAAATTCCCGTGTCCGTAACCGGTTCCACCGCCATCACCGCTCAGTCACATCTCCAATTTTATATACAACAAGTGGGGAGATGGCAGACTGGAAAAGTGACCTGCTCCATGCTTTCCTTACACATTTACAGACGACGAACTACAATGAGTTTTCTCCGGCATTCTATATATTGCCAAAAAAACGTATGGTTTTGCTCATTCAATCGCCCTTATTTCTGGGTTGGATTCTTCTAAACTCAAGATAGCAAAATCAGAGTAAGCAGAACAGCAGAGGCAGCGTTTATACGCCAACAAGGAGTTGTACGTCGTCGAGTGGAATAAATTCAGGAACTTCAAATGCTTTAAAATCCCGATGGATTCAGACGATGATCGAATGGATTTGGGGATTTAAAGAATTTGAGTTCCGAATTTATCCCAAACAGCAGCGCCGTCAACGGTTTTCAATGCAAAGATAATGAGAGAAACGAGGCACAGGAAGCTTCAGTGCCCATTCTTAGAACGGAGCCACTCATGCGACCGATGGCCAAGGGAGCTTACGGCCTCTATTGAATAAATAAGGCCGGGCGCCGGCCCACATCGGCTGATGGATCATCTGCCAGACAGCAAATCTCAGACGGCGAACATTTCTCCGGGGAGGATCTGTCCAGCCCCGCGCCTCCGCCGTGTAGCGGGAACCGAGATCTCGCTATTACCGGCCAAAGTTAGAGCATTCAACGGGACGGAACGGATCCGTGCGTAAAATCGAATTTTAGCTAATAGCCAGGTAACATGACTCGGTATCCATACTTTCGTATGCAAAACTTTATGCATATATATTTTGGTTTCAGGTTTTACAATATGATAAATGTATCAAAACAAAGTTGAAACGGATCTGTAAGTCTTGTTCGAAATTTTCCTTTTTGTTATCTGTGGCTGTGCGGAGGCATTCCTTGTTCGTAGCTGCAAAGCCTCCTCGGTCATAGCTGAAAACTGAAACTCCGACAACTGACTATGTCTTTTTTTCCTCGAAGTCTATCCCTAACTTTGCTATGAGGTACAAAAGTTAGATAACCATACCAAGTCCTATGCAACCCACACTTATCCAACAGAACCACACTGCTTAGATTAATAAACACTTAGGCAACATATAAGTACACAGAGAACAACATTCCCCTTTTATTCACTATATAAAATAATGTTACAATAGGGGAGCTCAACCACTGCATACAACTCATTACAATAGTACAAAGAGTCAAGGCGAGTCGCCTTACATGCTTTCCTAGCTTCTCCGCATGCATCAACCCTTGTCACAACCACAGATCTGCCTCTCGTAATTCTTGTTCACAATCTTGGTCACAGAATTTTTCATAAATACATACTAAAATGAATAACTTAAAAATCTGATTTTTATTTTTTTTATTTTAAAAATATATTATTTAAATTTTAAATTAATAATATAAAATTTTATTATTTAAATTTTAAATTAATAACATAAATTGATCCGGAGGGGATTTATGAAAAAAACAAATAAATAAATAAATAAAACTTGTGAAATAGAATCATATTCTTTCATTGCCTTTAATTAAAAAAACACAATTCATGTATTGTATGTATTGTATATCCATTACATGGAAGCAACACAATTCCTATTGTATATCCATTACATGGAAGCGAGGATCAAATTTAGAGTGCAAAGTCATACATGGAAGCGAGGATCAAATTTAGAGTGCAAAGTCATATTTTACTTTGAAGGGTTATTAATTATTAGTTTAAAAATTGTAAGTTTGGGTGGTTTGACTACATGGTTGGAAGGAGATCAAATTTAGAGTGTAAAGGTATATTTAAGTTTGAAGGATATTTATTAGTTTAACATTTTTAGTTTTGACGAGGTAGTTGGAAGGTAAGTCTTGTATTTTTTTTAGATTCAAATTCCTGATAAAACTTTGTTCGGAATCTACATAAAACTTTGACCTCTTAAATAGAGACCCACTGAAAATCTTAAGACATCTTAAAACTTTGTCCTCAAATTTAGATGAGACTTTGATTTTCTAGATAGAAACCCATTGAAAATCTCAAGACATCTTAGCCCTTATTAAAATCAAATCATAAGTTATTGGTATGAAAACAAAATTAACCTTTCTATATTAACAAATTTAACTATGTATTTCATTTTAAAAAAAAACTACCAACTGTTTTTTAAATTTGAAAAAATAAAATCTTATAAATAATTACACCAAAATAAATTTCATTTGAAAAAAAATTACCAAATATTCTCTAAACCTGAAAAAATAAAATCTTATAAATAATTACACCAAAATAAATGTATATAATAATAATAGTAATTATTTTTATTAAAAATAATATTATTATATTATCCTTTTACAAACTTTACTTACAATTTAGTCAAAATTTTACAAGATTTAACACCTCCACATTAGTTTAGTCAAAATTTTATAAGCTTTAACACCTCTACATTAGTTTTGTCACTTTGTAAAATGATATACTATGCAAAAGCTTATCCCCTTTAATGCGGAGTTAAACATATTATATGGAAATAGGTGCACATGCCTAATTGTATGTTTGGTGTAGGGTTCGATTCAAGAGTATGACATTCTTGTAACCAAACCATTTTTAAATAAATGAAAATTATTTTTAAATAAATATTAAAATATTGTATGTATTGTATTTTTGAATGTCAATTAGGTTTAGTTTGGGAGTAATAACTATTATCGTTTTTATTTAGATTTAAATTTTGTAAATGGCATGTTGAGTTCATAAGAAGTATATTGTTGTAATGGTTTTAAGTTTTATTATTGATTGGCTTTGTGCCCTAAAAATTATAATGTTTACTCTGAGTACCATTCTCAAAATGAGGAAAAATACTTTTCTCTTAATATAACTTGATTTTTTTTTTTTTTTTTTAATCTTTCAAATAAATATCTAATATTAGAACGCTATATTTTATATTTAAATAAAACAAAATTAATATAATTGAGAAGTAGTCCACACATCAATATATACCCTAAAACACTCTTTTCTCTAAAATTTCAACATGGTGTAAACATCTAATAATATCAACCATTAATAATATCAACCATCACGTGTTTTTAAGAAATTTATCAAAATTCTCAAAGTTAGAGAGATCCATGTCCTTTTATGCAATGCATTTGAAGAGATCTCCCGCACACACTTTGCGAAGGAACTTGGTAAATGGTGCATCCAAAGGACGCGACCGCCTAGCAACAGACATTGCATATAAGTAAGGAAAAGGGGCACATGAAAAAATAAAGAAGGAACGAGGAAACAAGACAACAACGCAACAAGTCAGAGGACACGTTCGGCCTAGGTGGCTAGATCTCAAGATGAAGCATCTGAGTGAGATATGGGTTCGATGAGGTGTGCATCTCTGAGGTATGTGACAGGAAGCAGAGTTTTGAAGTAGATGAGCGAGGGTCGAGGTTGGTCGCACCCACAGTCTAGTGGGGTGCATGGCAGGTGCGCTTGGCATGGCGTAATGTGACAAAGGACATGAACGAGGTGTGAAATTTAGAATGACTATTCCTTTTTAGTTCCAAGTTTTGATCCCTAAGAATTAATTGCTAATCAGTTGTAAAATTGATTTCTTTTAATCTCCAAAGATATGGAATAATCATCACTTTGTGATTGAAACGTTATTTTTTTATTTTGCTAACCAGTGGTAAAATTGATTTCTCTTAATTTGCAAAGATATCAAATGATCATCACTTTGTGATTAAAAAGTTATTTTAAATTTATTTTGCAAAGTAAATAGTTTTATGCTCTTTTATAAAGGGTTAAGGCAAAAACGTTTATCAAATTTTCCTTAGAATGCATGAGGATAAATATTTCATTACATTTGAATAAATAAAATGTTGATGTAATTGGATAAATTTGATGATTGAGAATGCAATTGATGAGATTTATTTAGATGCCTCTTCACATTTGATTTAATAAACATGATATTGATTTCCTTTCAACATTTTACACATTGGAGAATGATAGATTTTTGAGTTGGATGATGGTGAGATTGAGCATGAAGTTATCTATCAATATGAGTCTTTTTGCGATAAAATTGGTGGGTAAGGGTTCCATTAGGTTCATGAATGACAAGGAGGAGAGAGATGTTCTTCTAAGTTTCCATGGTCAGTTTGATGTGGGGAGATGTTATCAAAGTGGAAAAAAAATGAATTAAGGAAAGATTCACCATGATCCCAAATGATGAAGGTGTTATGAACAAATCAAAAACAACATTTGGATTTGAGATGGACATTGTTTATGGATAAATCCTTAAAGTGTTCCATAAAAAAAATGTTGGGCCACAACTGAGGATAAGGATGATCCCATAGTTTTTCCTTTAGTTTGTTCATAGAATTTTCCTTTGAAGGTGAAGAAACTAGATGAAAGATAGATGAAAATGTAGATGAGTGTTATAGTTTCAAAAAATATAACACGGTTCAATTTTAGGAGATCTAAACAAAAGTATCTTAATATTTTTTATGAGAAGAAAATTTCCATCTCTAACATTGCTCCATATGATTGAGTCTTTCTACATTAATGTGAAACCCAACCTCTCAAAGATGGTTGTGATAATTGCCTAAAAAAATAGACCAGATACAAAAGCCATACTCTCAAAGGAGGTTGGAAGAGAATTGTGAAGAAGTAAATTAATAGTTTCTGAATAGTTGAGAAGAGGCTGATGAATCATTGTTTTCGTTCTCATCCTCATTGTTAGAATCTTGTTCTTCTTCGTATGAAGAAGATTCCTCAATGCATTAGGGACTGGTTGCCTCATCAAGAGAAAGGTACTCAGAGGAGCAAGTGGTGATCAAAGAGTCAATATGAAAATTATCATCATGGTGGGACTAGGACTTCTTCTTCTTCTTCTTCTTCTTATTTAGGCTCTTCTTGAAAAGTTGAATCCCTCCTCTTTAGAGGGGTCATTGGAGGGATAGTTTGATGCATTTACTACTATACATAAATAATAGTTATATCAAGAATAACATAACCTAAAATAAATTAATCAAATGATTTTTTTAATGAAATGGAAAATAAATAGGGTGCAAAGGTGTTATGACCCAAATGGGCAATATATAGGGTTAAATGTATATGAAATGATCCCAAAGGGGGGAATATATGGGGCTATATGTACATGTAATGTGTAAATATATATGTAATAGGGTAAACCTAATAGTAAAGGGGTCTCATGTGCGAGTGTGAATAATAGGTATACATAGAGATCATATATTCATTATTGTAGACATGTGAATTATGAGGTATAAATGTATTTAGTTATGGAGGAGGTTCTCCTATTCTTTAAGGAGTTATTGTGTAAATCATCTCTTTTATCTATATCAGAGTTGTGCTCCACGCTCACATTTTTGTACATGTTGTGAACTTTTGTTCTGTTATGATATTTTGGGCAAGAACATTGCAAGACTCCTTTTTGGGAAAGAATTAAGTTTTATGATGAAGCTTTCAAATGGTGGTATAGCCTTGATGAAGGTACTAGATGAAGCACCACATGGGGAAAATTTGAAGAACTCTTCTCATTTAAATGGTTCAAGGATAAAATAAATTGAGGAGATGCATAAAATTCAAGTTGAATTAAAAGAATCAGAAGAAAAAGTCTCCAATTAGCAAAATGACAATGACGAGCTAAGAAAATATATTACAAAGAAAAATGATGAGTTCATCAACATGCAATCCCTTAATGAATCACTCATTAAGGAGGTTAAGAACCTAAATCAAGAAAACAGTAGCAAAGCAAAATGGGAAAATGATGATTCAAGGGAAGAATTGAAAAAGAAAGATGAAGAGGTATGTTGATTATGAAACCATAATGAAAAACTATTGTATGAGGTTAATATATTGAAAGAGGAAAATAAGAATTATCAAAATCAAGAAGAGATCTTGGATGAAGAATCTAACAAAATACTTGAAGAGGAAATTTGCAAAAAGGTTGAGGAATCCCTAAATACTGATGAGGTAAAATCAGAAATGCAATCCAAAATTGAAGAAGGATGTTAGGATGTGATAAATGGGGTGACATTGAAGCTTTCAAAAGGAGAAATAATAAAAGATTCAAGAAGGTCACCAGAAGATACTTGAATAAGTTGAACTTCATCTCGAGGATGTACATGCCAAATATGATGTTATTATCTCCAAGACTAGAGTAATCAAATACTAAGCAAAGAGTATAGAATATTACATTGTCTATGAAAAGAAGAAAGATGAAATGGGTGTGTAGAATGAACAAAAGATGTCAAATATGAAACCATATCGACACCCTCATTATCAGGAAAGATTTCAAGGAAGACAAGATGATCAATATCAACATTATCAAGGAAGAATATGGAACACTCGTCAATATTCATGGAATATGGCATCAAAAAACCATTATGCAACAAGATATTATCATATACCAACATCTACTACAAATAGAGAAGCTTCAACAATGATACATGGAATCAAGGGAAAGAAAATTATGCAACAACCAGATGCCAAGGATTACTAAGGGGTTTCTTTTTTTGAGATAATGGATTTTTTCTTTGTTAGTCTGACATCCAACGAGGTATGTGCAAGGGGGTCTCCACCAATGGTAAGAGCACAAGTCCCTTAACTTTCGAGTTAGGAACAAATCTCACTCAATTAAATTCTGGAGATCATGGATGAATAGTTTGTTATTTTAATGAGAAATAAAAAAATTATATTTTGAGGGGTTTCTTTTCTGAGATCATAGATTTGTGTTTTGTCGGTCTAACATCCAACGAGGGATGTGCAAGGGGTCTCCACCAATGGTAAGAGAACATGTCCCTTGACTTTTGAGTTAGGAACAAATCTCACTCTATTAAATTTGGGAGATCATGGATGTATAGTTTGTTACTTTAATGAGAAATAAAAAAAACAATTAAAGTTTTCTATTTTCTATGTTAAAAACCAATGAATTCCAGAACTTTTCAGCAATATTCATTATTTTTCATGAAAAACTTAAACATAGCACATTTTTTTTCCCAAAAACATTTTACTAATAAAATATTCCTAATTATTTACATTGTTCATTGGAAGTCAAATTCTTATTTAAGATCTACCATTAATACCTTTCATTAGAAAAGATAAAAAACCACATATAAAAATTACAAAACACGCATTTATTCAATCTATTTTTCATGAAAAAACTTAAGCATAACAAATCATTTTTTCCTTACATATTTTTCCAAATTTCACAATTTTTTCATAACTCCATTATAAAATTAAGTAAAACTATTATGAACATTAACATCAAAATTTCCAGCCCAAAGGGGTTGGATCCAATGGTGGAAAGCGAGGAGTTTTTCACCATTGGGCAAGGTTCAATTCCCGTGAGGGCCTAACCTGAAGCCATGGGGGCACCTTGAGGTAGTGGTCGAATGTGTGGTTGCACCCAGAGATACTATATTGAATGGTATCGTGACCCGTAAACACATAAGTGGATCAAAGCCCACCCCCATGTCCTTCAATTTTAAAGTCCCCGAGGTGTAGAACAGTCGGTGATGGAGTGTGTTGCTAAGGCACTCCGTGATGTTAAAGTCATTGGTTCGAAACCCGCGGGGACAAAAAATTCAACTATGTTAAGGGTTGGTGTGGCTCAGGCTGAGTGCAATCCTCAGGTGATTTTGATGGCTTAGATTCCCCCGAGTTGCGGTTTCTTAGCCACAGGCTAGTCCCGCAGGTCACAGACAAACTGGCAAACAAAAAAAAAAACATTAAAATTTCCAACAATTTTAATTCAATTTATATTAAATTTAGAGAGGGAAGATAATTCTAATATATTTGACCAATTCAAGGATAACTAAATATTAACAATTACCAATTATCAAATCAAAACATAAAAGAAAAAATGCACAATTATTGATGTGATAGTATTAAAATGTAACATCCATATAAATGTAAGAGCCCTAGAATTCTAAAATATGGAAAACTTCATAACCTACCAACATGAAATTCACGTCGCGAGAAACTCGCTCGATACTTCCCCACATAGTGGATGATATGAGTTGTTAAACTGCATTCCCAGGGACCTAACTAGACTCGAACCCATGACCTCTCCCCGACCAAAAAGTGTGTGCACATCTTACCAACTAAACATAAAACTTCATAACCTAATCATTTAAACTTTTGATTTTTGATTTATTTAAATTTTTACTTAAATTTAAATAAATAACAAATTCTTTTCTTATTAGTCTCACACATTTAACATTTAAACATATTAAATGTGTGAGTTTTTTTTCTCAAAATTCAATAAAATATTAAGTAAAACTATTATGGACATTAATATTAAAATTTTCAGCAATTGTAATTCAATTTATATTAAATTAGGGAGGAAAGATAATACTAATATATTTTACCAAGTCAAGGATAACTAAATATTAACAATTCACAATTATCGATATGATAAGTCGAGCATAACTAAATATTAACAATTCACAATTATTGATGTGATAGTATTAAAATGTAACAACCCTAGAATTTAAGAATATGAAAATTGAGTTATATTACTTCCTAACCTAATCATTTAAACTTCTTGTTTTTTATTTATTTAATTTTCTACTTAAATTTAAATAAATAACATAGTTTTTATTGAATGTTTAAAACTCACACATTTAAACATGTTAAATGTTTGAATTTTTTTTTTTTTAAATCTTCAATGTTGGATGTTTAATTTTCTCTTTCATTGTACCAAGACCCGCCTCGTGTGAGATTGAGTCATAATCATTCTTAAACTTTTTAAGAAAGATCTACTTAAATTTAAATAAATAACAAAGTTTATCCTTTTATTAATGTTTATGACTCACACATTTAATGTTTAAACATGTTAAATGTGTTAGTTTTTTTCCAAAACTCTTGTTACATATTTTACATTTTTTTTACAATTTTAATAATAAAAAATTAACTACAACTATTATGGACATTTCCAAAAAAAAATCCAGAACATATATATATATATATATATATATATGAAAATGACAAGTTTATCATAACTTAGTTACCATCCAAAAAAAAAAAAAAAAATTAGTTTAGAAATCCTTAATGTTAGATGTTTTATTTTCCCTATCTCTATACAAAGACACCTAGGGAGATTAAGTAATTCTTAAACTTTTTAACAAAGTTATACATATATTTAAATAAATAGCAAATTTCATCTTTTAATGGAATGATTTTTTTTTTAAGCAGAAAAAAGTCACTATGGATTTCTATTATAATGGTACAAAAAATTACAGTTTACGATTTTGGGGTCCTGTCAAAAAGGAAACCAGGGATCCCCAAAAATAATCAAGTCTTCTAGAATTACAACAAAGAGACCCATCCCAAATTGAAACCAAAAATCCACATAAAGTATTCTTGACTTTCAGAATGTCAAAAAGGACCCAACCCTATATGGCTCTATGTTCCAGAAATTCAGAAATGACCCAGCCCTACATGTCTCGAGAGATTCAAATACCAATTCCTTTGATTACAAAAAACAAATATATTAGGACCATACTCGAAAGTCCCCACAACTTGTGAAGGAGTCCCTGAGAAGCCACTGCCCTATTGATCTGACTTGTCAAGGTTCGACTGCATAGAAGGCCCTCCTAAATTGAGGCTTCGCCACATGATGGTGCTTTTTAGGGCCGATGGAGCGAGGACTGGACTAGGCCCTATTGTTTTTGTTGATCCTCATCCTCTATCATGTTGGGACTTTCCTGGGTCCCCACTGGGATTTCCACCTTTTTCTGTTGTTTGGGTTGCTCCTACTTATATTTATGGTCCCACTCAATGAATGAAACCCCAAATTTGTTTTTGCAAAAGAGTTTAAATTTTGTTTCTAGAATTCTTACCCCTTTCCTCAGAAATTCATTGTTTTGTCTCTGCAGGGCCAATGCTTGGATGACCTCTTGTTGCTGCTACACTAATGCTTGCACTACCATTGCTTTGGTTTTCCATTATATTTCTGTCGACCGAAAATATTTGGTCTCCCTGGGGCACGGTTGGTCGGGGTCATGGACCCAATCCCTTAACTCAATTATGATTTCATCCTCCGTGGTCACCCTTCGATTTTTTTTCACCTCTCTTTGAATCCCCTCCATCATCTGTTTTTCCTAAGTCATGATTCAAGTATGAAAGTTACCCTTGGCCTCCATCATGGATGTCTCCTCCCATGCTTTCGATCGGGTCCTCCTAGGGAAGGTCCGGCTCTTGAATTCTCTGGATTTCTTCCCGCAGCTCCCTGATCTGGTGGGGTTTTCCCACTCCAACTGGTTATTCCTTGGCAACATTGTCTTGTATCTCAGTTCTCTCCCCTGAGATATTTCTCCTCTGATAATCCAACCCTACCTTAATTCTCTCTAACCTAGATTCTATGGAAGCTAGGTAGACACCTAAAACCCTCCCTTTGGCTCTCCCCTGAGTGGGGATCCTACCTCACCTTGGGGTTCCAGAGATCCCATCATCCCTCTTCTCTCTAGCTTGCCTCTTTTCTCTCCCCAGAATCCTCAACTTCTCTATGTTTACTCTCCCTATCGCTCCAGACTTGGCCTTTATGTGAGCCGAAATCCTGTGGAGGCCTATCCTATTAATAGTTGTTTCCTTTCTATTTATTAGCCATATTTTTCTGACCTTCTTAATTGAATTCATCATTCTCTCTTAATCCCTGTACTCTTCAATCAAAACTATAATACCAGTGGTATTGGTGTCAAATGCCATTGGTTTCATCCTAGTTACAGATCTCATACCTTCTGGCTCATCCATAGCTCTATGCACCTTTCTGTCTCGATCATCATGCCTTCCCACGTCTATCCATTGAATGCCTTTCTCTTCCACCTTCCTTGAAATAGGGTATAATTCCTGATCCCCATATACTTTCCCTTTGTGATATGAAATCTAGCATGAGGTAAGGGCCTCTAGCCCCCTCGTTGTTTCTATCTCCCCATTTGTCACGTCGATGATGTGGTGGGTGTCCTCCTCTACTAAGCATGCTATCCTGTCCCTTAAAGGACCTGGGCCCACATCCTACCACCTCCACTTGTTGATTATGGTAGTTTGTAGGACCGCCACATTATCCAAGTAGTCAGATATCACGTTCCCCTACCTTCAGACATGTCTCGGGACTATGGCTAAACTACCCCTGATTGTTTTGGCTATCTCTAAATAATCGAACACCAGTCTCCAATTCTTTGAGACCATCTTTGGGTGGGTTCCGTTGAGAATTTTCTTTAGCCCCTCTGTGAGTATCTGTGAGTCCCCCTCCACTACCAGGGATTTGTAGTTTGGTTCCTTTTCCAAATGCATCCCTAATAGCATACCATTTTTCTCTGTTCCATTGTTGAAATTTAGACCCAATTTGATGGAATAACTATACGTGATTTCCCTTGTCGAGTCCCTGAATATCCCTCCTTCCCCTGGTTGGCCCAAATTACCTTTTGAGGCATCGTCATAGTTTAATTTCATGAAACTGAGAGAAAGAGGTTCTCAGATCTCCTTTCTCTTGGAATTGGTATCAGTATTTTTCTTCTGATTGTTCATGGGCCTGAGTAGGCTTATCTGCCATTTTTTGAAGATCTCTATTTCTATCCCCGAGGGTTGCCAATCCTCTTCTTGCCATATTGAGGAGATAAGTGTTTCTTGTATGTTCACCTTGATTCCCTACCATATTTGGTTGAGATTGTTGTACTGACCCTGAAAGATCCTGCGATTTATCTCCTTCCAGGTATACCACAAAACGAAGCTTGGGGAAATACTCCATATACGATTTAGGATTACGTTTCTAAATGGTTTTGGTCTCCATTCATCCAAGGTTCTACTAATGTCATTGCAAATTATGTTCATTATTCGAAAAGTTATAACTCCCATATTCCAGAGTTCTGATGTTATTTGACATTCACTGAACAAATTATTAGTCGTCTCACCTTCATGTCGGCACATCATGCAAATGGAGGGTCCTTCAAATCCTTTTCTTATAATTCTCTCCCATGTTAAGGCTCTCCTGTGAAGTACCAACCATAGAAAAGTTGTTACTTTTGACCAATGATGGGAGTTCCAAATTTTTCTCCATACTATATTTTGGTTTGTATCTGGGATATCTTGCATCTATCGATAAGCTTCCTTGATGCTAAAATTTATATTCCCTCTTTGGCCCCATATCAAGATATCTAGGTGTGGTTTCCGTGTTACCATCCTCCATTCTAAGTTTTGTTCCATCTCTTTCCTAACTGAGTCTATCCAGAATACCGACCATGTTTCCAGAGCTTCCCATTTCCTAATATCTAGCTCGTTTAGGCTTTGGGGGTCCTCCCAACAATGGTGGACCAAAGTCCAACCTGCCTCTTTAGTTCTTCCTTGAATAGCTTGCATGGTCTCCTCAGCCTGTAGTGTTGGTAATTGTTCCCATGTGTACTCCCAAAACAGATCCGAGTGCCCATTATGAATTTCCCAAAAGCTTTGGGTCTGGACTATTGCTCTGTTTTTCCAAGCATAATTACAAATAAGAGAACCTGGTCGCAAACCATTCAGCCTAATATTGTCATTGTCTCGGACGTCTAAAGCATACTTTTTGTCCAAGTGTAGGCCCATATGGCCTCGGGGTATTTTCTCCAGTGCAAGAAAAGCTTGGCTGCAAAATCTTTGCCTATCGTAAGGGGGTCCCTTATTCCTAGACACCGCCTTGATTTAGTAGTGCAGATTTTGTCTCAGGCTACCAGGGCCCACTTCTTCTCCTTCTCACTCCTCCCTAAAGAAACTTTCGTTGGATGGCTTTGATTTGCTACAGAATATTTACTAGGGCCGCTAACACTGAGAAGAGGTAGAGGGGCATGACCATTAGGAAATATTTTATGAGAAGAATCATGGTCGGGAAGGTCAAGAAACAACGAGTCCAATTGTTTAAGCGATCGTCGATCTTCAACAAGAGCTGTTGCAAATTAGGTTTTTGGGCGCTTTGTCTAAGAGAGGAATTCCCAGGTAATTTGAGGGAATCCCCTCCCTTTGGAATCCCAAAATGTGGGAGATGTTCCTATGGATAGAAATCAAAATATTGAAAAAGAACACTTTAGAATTATCACCATTAATTTGCATCCCCGAGGCTACCATGAACAAATTTAGGTTATTTTTTATGGCCATTGCTTCCATGATAGTGGGTCGCCCCATTAGGAGGGTATCATCCACAAATTGGATGTGAGTGAGGGGTTATGAGGAGGGGGTAATATGGAGGCCCTACAAGTCCCCTTCTTCTTGGGACCTCTTGATATATATTCCCAGTCCTTCTACCATAATTATGAACAGAAACGGGGATGGAGGGTCCCCCTTCATGATTCCTCTAGAGGCTTTGAAGGTAGGAGATGGGGACCCATTAACAAATATAACAAATAAATATGAGGATATCAATGCATATACTCAAGATATTCATTCTCAGTCGAAGCCAAACGCTTTCAAAATTTCATGAAGGAATTCCCAGTGTATCCTATCGTAGGCCTTTGATAAGTCCATCTTTATCAACATTCCCAAATTACCATTTTTCTTAAGCGAGTGGATGGATTCATGGGCCACTATTATACCATCTAGGATTTGTCTTCCCTCCACAAATCCTCCTTGTTCAGGTGAAATTATTTCTTGGAAGATAGGTTTCAGTATGTTTGCTATAAATTTTGTTATAATATTGTATATTGCATTGCAAAGAGAGATCAGACGATACTTATCTGTTGTTAGAGCCTCATTTTCCTTTGGTATTAATGTCAATAAGGTAGCATTGAATGCCTGGAGGACTGAACAAGATTTCCTTGATTCTTCTACCACCTCCCACACGTCACAGCCTATGATACTCCAACAAGCTTTGTAGAAATCCGAGGTGAACCCATTCATGCCGGGGACCTTTCCTATTGGCAGAGCTCTGACCACCTCTTCTACCTCTTTTGTGGTCACCTAATGCATTAAATTGCTATTTTTCTCTGTAGATATTAGGTTGGGGATTGAGTTGGGGATTTGTCATGTTGTTTCCCTTCTGTCACCATCTGATTCTGAAAGTAAATTCCTGTAATGATTCACTAGATCTGTTTATATGTTCTTGTGTTTTTCCACCATCGTTCTATTTTCCTTTTGTAGGGATCCTATACAATTATGGCTTCTCCGCCAGAGGAGGGAGTTGTGGAAGAACTTGTTGTTTCTATCTCCCTCTTGTAACCATTGAACCCTGGATTTCTACCTGATCAAAATATCTTCATGAATATCTCATTCTGTGATCTTTTGTTGAAGCAGGGCTTTCTCCATTCAGAGTTGCTGAGACAACCCTTGGAATATTATTTGATGTTGGAGTTCCTCCATTTTCCCCTCTAGTTTTCTTCTTTCCTCCTGTATGTTTTCGAAGACTTCTTTATGTTGGAAGAATTTCTATTTCTATTTTCGGCACACTAGTTCAGTGGGAGTAACACTAGTTCAGTGGGAGTTAACTAATTAGTTCTATTTTAGACTTTCTAATCTTAGACCATCACTATTATGCATGCATTCTTAATTATAGGATGTCATTAACTATATGAGTGAAGATCACTCACTCATTGATAAGATCATAATATGCATTGATTCTCATTCTTCATTGTGTATCTCTCTTCCTTTTCTTGATAAGATTTGTTTGTGTATGCTTTAGCTAGATCTTTTGTGCAGGTTTCCATGAAACACTGACATGGTATCAGAGTTATGTTTCTTGGAGCAAGCCAGACAAACCAAAGAATAAGGAAAATCGGAGTTTCAGTGAGCTAAATTCGTGGTCGTATCTTTCAACATTTATTTCTCCAAAAGTGTTAATGTTTTGAAGCAACGAACCACATGGGAAGTAAATCAACCCATTATGCAACTAGGTTTTCAACCGTTTGGCGAGATTCCTCCCTGTTTGCTCAGAACATAAGCCGCAAGATAACCTCCTGAAGCTGATACGAATCCGTGGTTGTACCTTTCAACAGTTATTTCTCCAAAATTATTAATGTTTTGAGGAATCATCCCCCATGAGAAGTAAATCGACCCATTCTACAAGTGGGTTTTCAATCGTTTAGCGAGATTCCTCACCCTTTTCTCAGAAAGTAAGCCACAAAATAGTTGTAACACCCCTGCTTCCCCCAGCTTGTAATTAATCATAAAATAGGATTTACCATGCTAAGGCATGTGCACAGTGTAAATGTATTATTGTTTGAGTTGCCAATAATTGACTCTGGGGGTGAAGCCTTGAAAGTACTGACCATGATATCACTAGACGAAAGAATGTGAAAACTATAAGGGAGGGTCATTATATCAAATAACCCCAAATTCCCTTAATGAGGATAATAAACCTCCTTCGGATCCTAAGGAGAGAAATCAGTTAATGAAGAAAGGACCAGTGGTTGAATTATCAACCACTCCCATGAATGGAAGCATGGCCAAAACTGCAGAATGTCAGCTCGAAGTACCACTGGGTATGACAGGCCAAGTTGACCGGAGTTCCCTTATGACAGAAGGAACAGGATGGGTCGAGAACCATCCTGGAAGAAAGATATACAAATGGATAAGGAGAATGTGCAGAGCTCTCGGAGAGAATAATGACGAGAAGGTCGCGAGTGTGATGCCGAGTGAGCATCTGATAAACCTCGTCGAGGCCACAACAGAAAAGGAAATCTCTGAAAGTTTGCAGAGAACAGAACCCGAGTAGAAGCTGGAACAAAGAAAGAGTCCTTGATAAATGCAGGAGTTTCCTAGTGATATCATGGCTTGGCATGAGGGTGGCCATAGTGCTAAGAATGAATGCCTTTGAGCCTATGGTCGGGTGGAAGGACGAACACCCACAATTAGTTAGTTGGCTACCACATGTAATAGATAAGTAATCACATATCTTGTGTATTTAAGTGGTACTGTGAATTCAAGTTGGATATCCTATGAATGTTGCAGGGATAGATATGTTTGCTTAATGATTTATACTGCATCTCGTTTTGGTGTCTGCTTGATTATATAATTAGGCAAGTAGGAAATTATATGGATGGTGTTAGCGATAAAAAAATACACTGGTATTTTTTGAGAATGTCCTCATTATTCGCCACTTGATTTATCGTTCCTCTAGGTATTTTGGCCAATATAATACTCTCAATTCTTCATCAAGCCTTGAAAAATGCCTTATCTATCTCTTTTTCTTTGACACTATGCTTCTTAATCTACAATACAAAGACATAAATAAAAGTTATTCTCTAGCTTTATTGCCTTTTATCTTTTGAAATAAAAATGTATATTTTTATTTCTTAAAAATGTCACCAAAGCACAAGTGCCAGTTCCCACTCCATATAGAATATAAACATTTGATGCTCGGGGGATTTGATTTCTGAGCAAATAAAAATAAACGCCAAATAGTGAGTTGTCAAATGCCTGATTTGTAGACAGAGAATGTATACAGAATTGTCTTGTGGAAAGTATAGTTGGGTTTTGAGTGTTTGATAAGTTTTAATGGAATGCATCAGAGTGTGATGTAAAGCCATGAGTCAAGTCTCGGGCTCAAGCTACAAATTTAACAACAGGCACCAGGCCATATGCAAGAAGGGCCACGAGGAATTATCTATGCAGAAGGATGAAGCCATGAGTTAAGCATGTCATGAGTTAAGTCACCGCTCAAGCCATAGGTCATATTATGAGTCAACACACCAAGATAAGCTACATATCAAAGCAACAGTATGGGAATGTGAACAGTGGAAGAAACATTTAATAATAAAGAAGATAATGGAATACACTCTGTGTCAACACCTGTCTTTATCGTCTTGAGATATTTTTGTTATTGGAGATCAGTAAGATATTGCAGTATTATAGGGAGACAAAGATCCAATTGCTTCCATGCTAAGTTTGTTGAATGCCTTAGAAGTTCTATCTAAACGCTTGCGGGGTCTGGACGACTTGCCATTACAAATCTCTAGTGTTTAACTACTAGATTCAACATTTAAGCACACTTCTGTATTCTCTCCAATGTTGCATCCTCTTGCCACACAAAGAGAAAACCAGAAGTATCCTGAGATATTAGTGCCAACCTATATCCAAGCTCTGAAGGTCATAATTCAATTGGAAGGTCCTGGAAAGTGGCAAATTGGTGAAATAGCAATTGAGAAAACGAAATCTGCTTTCTGTCTCAAAATTGTTGAGAGTATGCAGAAGTGTTGGGGTATATTGTCTGTAGCTGCTGAAGATGCCGTAGATTTTATGATGGATGGGTTTGCATTCCGTCTCAGGATTTTGTATGAGAAAGATAAAATTTTGGTAAAGAAACAAGGTGTTTTTGGTGTAATGCCGGTCGGAAATCTACAAAATAGCAAGCTTGTTACATTGGAGAGAGATTTTCTACTTGTCAACACACAAGAACACAGAGCATTATCATTCAAATTTAATGCAACGCATATATCTATAGCAGAGAATATGAATTGGTTTGAAAGACACATATCTTTCTTTTGTATTTTCTTTCAGGTTGCAGGGTACAGACAACTTTGAAATTGTGTTAGCTAAGCCATTGAATCCTTGAACTTTCGGTGGCTAATTCTCCCTTATTTATACTCATAAGCCACCAAAAGTGCAGAAACAAGCAAAATCCTCATCTCTTTGGTCAGATCGAAGATTTTGCTTTCCAGATCATTTGGAAAAGGTTCTAAATGAAATATATAATTAAACTGATGAAGATCAATATCCCTTTCCAGATTTTAAGGCAGATATTAAGGTAAACAAGATAAAAGGCCTTTCTATTTTTGGTCAACAAGCATCCAACTGTCAAAGAAGGAGTTCAAAGTGCTTATTCATGCTGTTGAAGATGTCAAATACTATTGGAGCCGTCGAAGTTTGCAGAAGATGACTTGATAAGGGTTTTACTTTCATTTTAGGATTAGATCCTATATATCATATTATTTGATTTTGCTATATTTTTAGAATGTAAGATCAAATTTTATAGGATCTTGAACTTCTTGTAAAGGCCATAAAGCCTGTAAATTTGATGAACTAGAGGTTTGAATCTAGAGACTAGACCATGCTACTATTGTAATATACTTTTCTCATATATAATACAAAATAACATGTTCCTTTCATTATTATTGTCAGATTACCATCTCCTTTCTTTTCTGTACTTTGAATGATTTTTTTAATTTAAGTTTGTCTTAACTTCTAGTGACTATTATCTCACTTTGTCAGTTCATAAACTTGATTTAATTGTAATCTACACTATCTTTATTCAACCTATCACTCATCTGATCTAGTTGATAAATATAGAATTCTTCACCCATAGTTCAACTACTTATCTGATATTTAATTCTTGAAAGCCTTGTCTCATATGGTTATGTTTTTGATTGTTTTAAGAGTAAGTCAGTTATCTAGTATCCCATTTGATCCAATGAACACATAAAACCAAAACACATTTTAAGTTACTAGGCTCCTTCAAGCTACAACTTGAGAAGGACTCCTGGCAATATAACAAATTGGCATCGTTGCCGGGGAAAGGAGATTGAAGCAAGCTTCCCTGGGAGATGACACAGATCCAGCTTTGATGATAGACAAAGCTTGGACATTTGTTTTTGGTTGTAATCATCTATCTGGAAACTTCATGAAGGACGGATTCAGTGGCGACTCCATTGTTCTGAAATCTGTTGGTGACTCCACTGGTATGAAATGAACAAGATCTTAGCTAAGAGATATGCTTTCTGTGATTTTTCAAAGATCGTTGGTTTCCCCAATCTAGTTCCTAGTAGAGATGAATGGGAAAATAGTATTATCAGATTTCAAGGAGAAGAGTGGGAAGTGCCAGCTGAACATTTGCTGGATTTTCATGATTTCATTCATCGGTTGCAAATTGTGCATGAGGATGTTCTTATCAAGCTCTTTGGTTTCTCATTAGAGGGGATTGCTCGTGATTGGTACCGATCTCTTCGTACTACAAATATCATCTCTTTGACAGATTTCCATGCTGCTTTTCATTCATTTTGCAAAGATAAGTTTTCAGTTGATTTCCTCTATCCAGAGTGTTGTCATGAATTTAATTTGTTGAGTAAACAATTGGATATTCAGGAAAAGTATGTTGCAGTAGACTATACCTCTTCCTATGACCAAGAGATTGGTGACTTACAAGATGACAAGCTTAGTGTAGATGTTTTTAACATTATACCAAATGCATCTACTACTTTGAGTTGTCATGAAGATCATATTATTCACTTCGTAAATTCAAAAGATAATCAACAGATTTTTATATTAGCATATGACAATTCCAAATCTGCAGCACATTTTAAGGACAATCCTCAGCTTCCATATTTGCAGACAAAGGAATATTGCATCAGACATAAGGAGGATGATGATAAGCTAAAAATTCCATAGCAGCAGTTCATTATGTATGTTTCTCCGACAGAGGTTGAGTAGTCCATATTCGACATAGAAATCAATGAAGACAATTTGCAGCTTTTAGATTTGCAGATGGAGGGAAGTTGCAGCAATCACGAGGAACATCAAAATGACTATTTTACTCCTTCTGAACCTTTTGTTTCAGATTTTGATATAAAGACTGCTTATGATGAGGAAGAAGGTGATATTTTTCCAAACCTGTTTCAAGATCAGATTGCTGATTTTTCAATACATAAATCTTCATTTTCACCTTCAGGATTTTATTATAATATTTCAATATTTGATAAATATAGTGATGATGAAGAAAATTTTAAAGTTTTATTATCTAATGAAATCTCATCTATTTCTACCTATCAACAAAGATATGATCATAAATATATGTAGGCTATGGCCAATGATAGCTATGAAGAGTATGTTGAAATAGGGGACATCTCTCAATGTGATCGCGATATTGATGATCTTCAGGATGTTAACCATAGCATAGATGCTTTTGACATTGTACCAAATGCATCTACTATCTTAGGTTGTCATGAAGATCAGATTGTTCCCTTTGAAGACTCAAAAGATGATGAGTAGATTTCTAGATCAGTTTGTGACAATTTTAGATTTGTGGCAAAGGTCGAGCAATATACATTCAACACTAAGATCGGTAAAAGCAATCAGCAGATGCAATACAGTCAGTTGGAACAACAACATAGAGAGGTATTCCTTTATGGTTTTAATGGCCCTATTGCAAACTATTTGGAATCTACGAGCAACATATATGTTAAAATATTTCTACCAGATGAAAGTTGGCTTTATCATCTGTTCAAATCACTTCCCTGTTCGATATACATTCCTTTGTTTTTGGGGTCAAGATCAAGAATTTTGTCAGGAAATCTATTTCTGACATGGCTTCATTGGAAGCATGAGTTTACTTGATTAAGAAACAATACAATGGTTGTAGGAGTAGATAAGAGAATAAGCTCTTCATATGAGCAAGTAGACTCTTTCAGTTATTGGTTGTTGAATAAGCAGAGCAGGCTATAGGCAGGTTACATATTTGCAGAGGATCAGTGGTATATGCCAGATGACTCCATAGCCCAATGGTAAAGGTGAATGAAACCACTAGGTTCTTGGAAACCTCGCAGGGAGCTCTCCATCCCAGTTGGAGCCAGATGTTAGTGATAAAAAAATAAACTGGTATTTTTTGAGAATGCCCTCATTATTCACCACTTGATTTATCGTTCCTCTAGGTATTTTGGCCAGTATCATACTCTCAATTCTTCATAAAGCCTTGAAAAATTCCTTATCTATCTCTTTTTCTTTGACACTATGCTTCTTAATCTACAATACAAAGACACAAATAAAAGTTATTCTCTAGCTTTATTGCCTTTTATCTTTTGAAATAAAAACGTGTATTTTTATTTCTTAAAAAAGTCACCAAAGCGCAAGTGCCAGCTCCCACTCCATATAGAATCTATACATTTGATGCCCGTGGGATTTGATTTTTGAGCAAATAAAAATAAACGCCAAATAGACAGTTGTCAAATGTCTGATTTGTAGACAGAGAATGTATACATAGTTGTCTTGTGGAAAGTGTAGTTGGCTTTTGAGTGTTTGAAAAGTTTTAATGGAACGCATCAGAGTGTGATGTCAAGCCATGAGTCAAGTCCCAGGATCAAGCTACAAATTTAACAACAGGCACCAGGCCGTATGAAAGAAGGGCCACAAGGAATTATCTATGGAGAAGGATGAAGCCACGAGTTAAGTCACCGCTCAAGCCACAGGTCATATTATGAGTCAACACACCAAGCTAAGCTACATATCAAAGCAACAATATGGGAATGTGAACAATTGAAGAAACATTTAATAATAAAGAAGATAATGGAATACACTCTGTGTCAACACCTGTCTTTATCGTCCCAAGATATTTTTGTTGTTGGAGATCAGTTATATATTGCACTATTACAGGGAGACAAAGATCCAATTGCTTCAATGCTAAGTTTGTTGGGTGCCTTAGAATTTCTATCTAAATGCTTGCGGGGTCTGGACGACTTGCCATTACAAATCTCTAGTGTTTAACTACTAGATTCAACATTTAGGCACACTTCTATATTCTCTCCAATGCCGCATCCTCTTGCCACACAGAGAGAAAACCAGAAGTATCCTGAGATATTAGTGTCAACTTGTATCCAAGCTCTGAAGGTCATAATTCAATTGGAAGGTCCTGGAAAGTGGAAAATTTGTGAAATAACAATTGAGAAAATGAAATCTGCTTTCTGTCTCAAAATTGCTGAGAGTATGCAAAAGTGTTAGGGTATATTGTCTATAGCTGCCGAAGATGCCGTATATTTTCTGATGGATGGGTTTGCATTTCGTCTCAGGATTTTATATGAGAAAGATAATAGTTTGGTAAAGAAACAATTTTTTTTTGGTGTAATGTCGGTCGAAAATCTACAAAATAACAAGCTTGTTACATTGGAGAAAGATTTTCTACTTGTCAACACACAAAAACACAGAGAATTATCATTCAGATTTAATGACAGCGCATATATCTATAGCAGAGAATATGAATTGGTTTGAAATATGCATATATTTCCTTTGTGTTTTCTTTCAAGTTGCAGGGTATAGACAACTTTTAAATTGTGTTAGCTAAGACATTGAATCCTCGAAATTTCGGTGGCTAATTCTCCCTTGTTTATACTCATAAGCCACTAAAAGTGTAGAAACAAGCAGAATCCTCATCTTTTTTCTCAGATCGAAGATTTTTCTTTCCAGATCATTTGGAAAAGGTTCTAAATGATATATATAATTAAACTGATGAAGATCAATATCCCTTTCCAGATTTTAAGGTAGATATTAAGGTAAACAAGATAAAAGGCCTTTCTATTTTTGGTCAACAAGCACCCAGTTGTCAAAGAAGGAGTTCAAAATGCTTAGTCATGCCATTGAAGATGTCAAAGACTATTGGAGTTGTCAAAGTTTGCAGAAGATGACTTGATAAGGGTTTTACTTTCATTTTAGGATTAGATCCTATATATCATATTATTTGATTTCGCTTTATTTTTAGATTGTAAGATCAAATTTTATAGGATCCTGAACTGTTTGTAAAGGCCATAAAGCCTGTAAATTTGATGAACTAGAGGTTCGAGTATGGAGACTAGACCATGCTACTATTGTAATAGAATTTTCTCATATATAATATAGAAGCACATGTTCCTTTCATTATTATTATCAGATTACCATCTCCTTTCTTTTCTGTACTTTGAATGATTGTTTTAATTTAAGTTTGTCTTAACTACTAGTGACTGTTATCTCACTTTGTCAGTTCATAAACTTGATTTCATAGTAATCTACACTATCTTTATTCAACCCATCACTCATTTGATCTGGTTGATAAATATTGAATTCTTCACCCATAGTTCAGCTACTTATCTGATATTTAATTTTTGAAATCCTTGTCTCATCTGGTTATGTATTTTACTATTTTAAGAGTAAGTCGGTTATCTAGTATCCCATTTGATCCAATAAACACATAAAACCAAAACACATTTTAAGTTACCAAGATTCTTTAAGCTACAACCTGAGAAGGACTCCTGGAGAGATAAAAAATGGGATATGTTTTATACTCGTAAATGCTTGCATCCTGTGGGGCTTAAGCTAGAGCCACAAATTGTGAGTTCGTCAACCTTGGGCATAGTTTCATGTACGCATGTCGACCCTCCTAGTCGTTTTGAGTCCCTTGGAGGACGGAGTCTATTAAAGCTCAGGAGAGATAGTGAACGTATGCATAGGCTCTTTGCAAGGCAAATAGAGACCGAAACCACTTAAGTTCTAGAGTTGAGGAATGAACGTAAGGGGTGCGCGGAAGGATTCTTCCAAGTGTTCCGTTCTAGAGAAGAGTGTAAAGCTCTTAAGCCTTTCAGAGCTAACAAAGCTCATGATTAGTAGCGACATTGAAGTATCGAAAGGGAAGGCTCCTTTGTTCGGATGACGATCGAATGGGAAACTATTTGGAAAGAGCCAAGGTTCGTTGTGACTATTGGATATGGAAAGGAGTCTGAGAGTTAACCCCTTGAGTCCTCCAGACTTCGTGAGTTCGTCGTAAGGGAAGTAAAAATCCTCGAAGTCCCGAAGTCTCGAAGTTGATCTAGACAGTGGATCTCTACATCCGTTGGTATCCTTCTCGACCGCCATATCTATGAGATTCAGAGTCCACACTTCGGGAGAGTTGCGTGTTGGAGTGACCAAAACCCTGAAGGAAAAGTTACAGAGCACTTAGGAGAAACTCCCAAAGTTCCCGAACACTCTACAGCTTATTAAGGAGTGCTTGAGCGAAAGTTTCCAGGAGGGAACAACTATTCTTTTGAGGAATAGAAGGGACATAGACCTTCAAGGTCCGAGCAGTTGAAGCTTAGAAGAGATGATCACTTTTCAGAAGTGAAGATGAGGTCCAAGAGACAGACTCGTAGGAGGAACAAAGGTTGAGGCCTTTGAATACTTAGAAAATCCTCTAAGCTAGAGGAAGTCGAAAGCTCAGTAGGAGGAATGACATCAACTGTTAGATCGGTTGTGGAGAGGAGCCTGGACCATTAGATCAGCGTCAGTGAACAAAGGAACCGTAGAGGAGAGGAAAAAATCACATCTGTTGGATCTGAGCATGAAGGACTAGTAACCATTGGATTTGGAAGTAAATGCACGAGACTTAACCCTTGTGTGCGTAGGAGAGTGGACTTGTCAAAGTCCAGAAGTCCTGAAGTAAATTGGGACCATCCATCGTCAAGGAGGACAGGTGGCGTAAGATCCACAACTTCGAAGGATTGTGGACAAGGGGGAGGAAAAATAGTCGGAGTAAATCCTGGTCATTGATCACCAGGGGGCACACGTCAGCAGATCAGTAACTCCAGAGAAATCACTTCGAGAGTTTCCGATTGAGAGGTGAAACTCCCAAATCCTGGAGAGACGAAGCCCAGAAGTAAATCTCAACTATTGAATCGAAAGGGACACATGGTAGAGATTCGTTTTCCTCGGTTGCAAGTAAAGATTGAGATTTGAGGTTCCTGAGTCCCGTAGAGCCGAAGGACCGAAGGGCCGAAGCGTCGAAGGGCCGAAGCGTCGAAGAGCTGAAGAGATCTGGACTGTCAGATATAGAGGACAGATGGTGTGAATCTCTGGATTCCGGGTGAAGACCCAAAGTAAACGTCAACCGTCATATCCTCCGAAGTAGATCTGAACCGTCAGATCTAGAGGACAGGTGGTGGGAATATGTGGACTCTGGGTGAAGACCCGAAGTAAACGTCGATCATCAGATCATTCGAAGAAAACCTCAAGCGTCGGATTGCCAAAGTGAATTTGAGTTGTCATATCAGCAACTTCGGGAAATCCATTCGAGAGTTTCTCAGTTGAGATTTGAGATTCGTGAAGTCTGAAGTTTTGAAAATCCGAAGTGAATCCCAATCATCCGATCAACTGAAGCAGATCTGAGCCGTTAGATCACCCAAAGTAAATCTCAAGCATTAGAACGCCAAGGTGAATCTAAGCCGTCAGATACTGTCTATTCAAGAGAAGGCAAGGTTTGAGAGTTGAGAATTCCGAAGTCCGAACTTCTGGAAATCTGAAGTAAATCTCAACCGTCCGATTAGCCGAAGTGAAGATGAGTCGTCAGATCGTCCGAAGTGAATATCAAGCGTTGGATCACCTGAAGTGGATCTGAGCCGTCAGATCCAAGGGAGACGTGGTTAAAATATGAGAACTCCGAATAAAGATCTGAAGTAATTCATAACCGTCATATCCAAGGGAGACATGATGAAAATATAAGAACTCTGGATAAATATCTGAAGTAATTCGTAGCCATTTGATCTAAGGAAGACGTGGAGTGAATCTGTGGACTCCTCGATTGTCATATCAAGAGGACACGCGTCAGTGGATTATAGCCTCCAAATAAAATCCATTGGTAAAAAGGGCGGAGTTTGAGATTTGATATCTCAGAAGTCCGAAACCCGAAGGAGATCTCGATCGTTGATCGAGAAGAGAGACATAGGACCGTTCATCTTGTTGAAAGATCAACCACCTGAAGTAAAGGCAGGACCATTGATCCAATTGAAATATCAACCACCCAAAGTAAAGGTAGGGATGTTGATTAGGAGGACAAGTGTTCGCAGATCGTCAACTCGAAAGACTGAAGTATGGAAGAGAAAAGGGTTTTGAGAGTTGAAACTCCCGAAACCCGAAATCACGAAGGAGATCTCGTCCGTTGATTTTGCAAGAGGTCAGATCTGATCCATAGGTATGAGAGGGGCAGATCTGAACCACTAGTTTTCGAAGTACCGTCAAGATCAGGAGATCAACGGTCCCGTAGCATTGTGGGGATAGGAGTTGCATGGATGTTAAAAAGTTGAGGGTGGGTCGCAATTCAAACCGTGGATTTTAAAAGAGGACACATGGAGGGTCGAGGAGAATTACGGGTCGAAAATAAGTTTGATTCAAACCTCCTTTTCGTGTCCAAAATCACGTGGTCCCATAAGGTCATCGCACAAGGTCACATCAAGAGGGGCTTATCCAGAAAAGGAGCTAATTGGCAGTACTCTGAGATTTCACAAGGGAGCGAAAGGGAAGGTCGCGGGTTCCATTAAACCTGCACCAAGAAGACAAAAGGTTCTATGTTTAATTACRGAACGAGACCATCAAGGTCTCAGAGAGTTGTTTGGCTTTAGAATCGAAGATCCTTGACCAGGAGGTCAGACTGGTTCCCCGACTTCCCAATTTAGAAACCATGAATGGAGATTCTGTCCTTTAAGAAAAGAAAWTTTTTTTATGCCACATCGTGGGTGTGTTACAAATTGGTATCAAAGCATGGTTACAACACTTGGCCTACTTGGGCTCATGTACGAGTCACGTAAGGAGGTATTTTTATCTGCATTTACTCCTTGAAGAGAAGGATGACAGATTAAACCTGTGATTTTGGGAATTCTTGTCGAATTTCAGCAGAAGAATTTCTTTAGCCCTTTGTCAAGTTATAACTACTCTTACCTGAGTAGGGATATGATAATTAACATTTATAATAAGACTTGAATGTGGATAGCTGAAGGTGGCAGTGTTCTTTCAAGAGCAGTTGAAGCCCGAAGGACAGATGACCTGGTGTTCGTAACACTGCTTTTGAGGATGGGCAGTTGGAACTTCAGGCACTGATGATGGTGGATTATATAATGGTTAATACATTTGTGGGCTTAAAGGAATATGATAGGATCAGGTAGGATCCTTGGAAGTTATAGTTACTTCTTTAAATTAAAATCAGAGTATATAACTCCTCATGACCAGAGAAAAGTGAGATGGGCAAAACCCTATGGACGCTGAGGGAAGAAGGTTTTCTTGCTAGACGTTGTCGCATAAAGAGGAAAGTGACCTTGGTTGGTTATTGTCATAAGAGAAGGCAACATCAATACGAGATATGATTGTGAGATTAGTCCTATAAGTGACTGAAATCTCAAACTAAAGGACACTAATGATGAAATTAAACTATCAAGCAAATGCGTGAGGTAAAAAGGTGCAAGAGATGCACTTACTTATACACGAATGTGTATACATGATCATAAGGATGATTGGAATATCCTTGGGAAAAGGATATAGAAGCCTGATATGTCCATGCGTGTGAATGATATGGAAAAAGGTGCAAGCAATAAGCTAGCATGATGAATACTTACCTATGTTCAATTATGCTTGAGTGCATGGGTTTAATGCCTTGTGGAGATTCCTAATATGAAGCCTGATATTAATACCAGTTAGGTACGAATGATATTAAACATGCAAGTGATGCACATGTATGATGTAAGAGTATAGTTATAGGTACAATATGGTTTCCATGATGAGTGAAATATAAATCAATAATTACTCTTGTCCAGAATAAATGAATACTATGGATGCATGGTTGACTCCATTCCAAAGAGTCATGAAAGTTCTATTCCAAATAATAGCTTGAGGGGGAATGTATTCCCTTTGCTCGGGAAAATACTAATATAATTAGATAAAAAGGATAAATGAGCAAAGATTCTATGTTGTTATAATAAGAGGCAAATGATTGTGCCTTTGAGAATCACATGAGAAGGATTGTGAACAATCCTGATTTGACTGATCTTAAAGGTAGAGATGAAGGTAGGTTGTGAAACATACCTATGACTACTACAAGTAGGTTTAATATTATGAATATGGTTAAGTACATCATGGATGTAAATTAACAAAACCAGAATATGTATGGATACATAATTTGGGTACATGACAAAGATACATGTTTATATTCCTTATGTGATATTTGGTAAACTGATGAAGCTAACTCAAGGTTGAGGCCATCACAAATAGTAATGGATATGCAATAAAGAAGTTTCATGCTGAAGGAGTTCCCTGTGGAGGAACTGTGTGAAGACTCTGTCATGATAACAAAGTCACAACCTTAATGACTGCTGAGAATTAAGAAGTGAGCCACAAGCTTATATATATATATATATATACCATAATCTTGGATTACATTTTGAAAGAATCATGTAATAAATAGAAGACTAATGAATGAATAACGAAGTATGTTTGATTGAATAGGCTTGGTTGAAGTCAGGTTAAGAAAAGGCAGTAAGGCCTTTAGAGATAACTCAGCTGGGATGGGAAACCCTAGGCAATGTAGAAAGAATTGGAAGAAGGGGAGATCCCCTAACTCTTTTCTTGTTATGTGTTATGTTCCATCTAGAATGAGAAAGATGATTTACTAATAGAAGTAGATGTTTTGACACCAGAGAGATGAGGATTGTATTACCGCAAAAACTGTTGAGAATTGTTGGTATTGCACTCATGAAAACATTAAGGATAATGTGATGAAGTGCATACAGATATGCTAGAACATGTCTGAAAATGTTTTATTAATTTAAATGCTATGGTACTTGCATTTTTAATTTACATGATGACCAATGTGTTTATGATGTATGCCATGTGTAGAAAGAAATAAGATTGGAACTGTTGAGAAAGACAGTTGCCAATAACGAACAACCTAAATCAGAGGATGACTATGAGAAGGTTCTTGTTGAAAGATTGTTGAAGGGACTTTAAAAGTTCCCATGGAGCACCAATGATGGGATAATATCAGAGGGGGTGCTAACATCCCAAAACCGATATAAAAATGTTCATGCCTATGTGGCACAAGGTATAAAGGGATTGGGTAAGAATCCCTTCTGGAATGTTTTATGGTCTTAATGTTATGTATGGAACGTTGAAAGGCAGTTGTATGCCATGGATACCCAAGTAGGGTATGATTCAGGAAGGATAACCTGAATGATGGAGGTGTGAACCTCTGGTAGTAAAGACTGATTAATATCCTTAAAAGAATTCATGAACTGATATGTCATGAATTCATGGACCAATCAATGAGCGATTGGAAACAAAAATGCTCATAGATGGCATGTTGCATGGAATGAATTGCGAGAATGCATGTTACATAAGATGGAAGACAATGAATTTTTAGTAAGAAAGGAGGACCTTCTAATGTTTTACTTACATTATGTAAGCGCTGAAGGAAAACTAATCTGGGTGGCCATGAGTGTTGGCACCCTAGTTATTAATGGAGGAAGAATTCTTAAAGGCATTCATGTGAAACTTTTGAGTTTCATGTGTACTGATTTGGAAATCGTGATCATCCTATAGCCGGAAGCATAGTCCTGCTGTAACAATGAATGAGAATGAATAAACCATATGGTGAAAAGCTTGGCTAAGCTCCAACACACCATGAAAAAGTACTTGTCGTAAAGTGTGGGAAACTTAAAATCAATGCAAAGGTGCATTGGATTTATGCTTGATTTTGAAAAGGTAATGTGCATGAAAACTAACAATTTGTTTGGCTGAGGAATGTTGAAATTGCAGGAGGAAATGGGCCTTGGATATGGTAGTATTGTAAGCCCATAAGGAAGACCAATTTCCTACTGAGCCAAACTAAAAGGAATGATGTTTCCTTTTTGAGAAAGTGAATTTGATTGTTAGTATGCACAATTCTGAAATTGTTTGTGATGACATTATAAAGGTGCAATAAAATATATGTGCATGGAAACTAACAATTTGTTTGGCTTATTGAAGTTGAAAGTGTAGGAAGCAAATGAGTCTTGAATATGGCGACATTGTAAGCCATAAGGAAGATAAATTGCCTATTGATCCAAACCACTATGGGAAGTAAAGTCCCATCATTATGAATCCGTTTCCCTGTGTGAGACAAATATGGAAACAAAATGTGGAATTTGGATATCTGTGGGTCATAGATTTACAAGAAAATTTTGAATTTAAAATTTATAATGATGTCTTGTGAATTTTTATATGTCTGTGATACGGGTGAGAAAGAGTATAATCCGATCGCATGAAATAAGACTGACTTGAGAGAAGGAGATTAATCTCTGTCCCTATCTATGATTGAATCGAGAGAAGGAGAGTAACCTTTGTCCCTAACTTTAGCTGAGCCAGAAGGTTGTCAAGCTGTAAAAGCATGAAAAATGGCTATTGATGAGCCATGAGAACCCCGTGGTAAGCCATGATCCCCTAGAATATATTGTTTTGATGTAACACAAGACATAGGGATGCATCCACATAGCAAGTCTGAGGGACGCCTTGACTGTAAGACTCGACATAGTCTCTGGAATTCTTTATGTGAAATAAAACCTTGGCAAGGCAAGATGGATCACCTGAGGGACTATATAGCAAAGAAGGGAATGCCTGAGCCTGGGTTCGGAGGGTGAGTGACCGCAAGGAAGAGGAGACCTTAATAGTTCTTGTAAACTATTGATCGGGATCATGCACATGATGGGTAGTTCTTCTTGTGCGAGAAAACCTTGGCAAGGCAAGATGGATCACTCGAGGGACTGTATAGTAGAGAAGGGGATGCTTGAGTCTAGGCCTAGAGGATGAGTGACCGCAAGGAAGAAGAGACCTTAATAGTTCTTGTAAACTGTTGATTGAGATCATGCACACGATGGGTAGTTCTTCCTTTGCGAGAAAACCTTGGCAAGGCAAGATGGATCACCCGAGGGACTGTATAGCAGAGAAGGGAATGCTTGAGCCTGGGCCTGGAGGGTGAGTGACCGCAAGGAAGAGGAAACCATGATAGTTCTTGTAAACTATTGAAATGGGATAATGCACCCAATGGGTATGTTAAGGAAAAACAATGAGCTTGGATAACAAAACAACCACGTGGATACAAATCCACAAACTGTGAATATAATTATTGTGCTAAGATTATGAAATTTTCCTAGAATTTTTTTTTTTTATTCAATGTTTTCGCATAAGACTATGATTAACGTGCTTGTTGTCCAAGAATTATTGAAAGCAGGTGACCAAGATTAAAGGTCTGAAAAGGAACTGTTTGAGGAAGAAGGATCGAGATTTCTGAAACAACTGAATGAGAAAGGCATGACAAGTGTTTTGAGAAAGAACACCGAGGACGATGTTCCTTTAAGGGGGAGGGAATTGTAACACCCTTGTTTCCCCCAGCTTGTAATTAATCATAAAATAGGATTTACCATGCTAAGGCATTTGGACAGTGTAAATGAATTATTGTTTGAGTTGCCAATAATTGACTGTGGGGGTGAAGCCTTGAAAGTACTGGCCATGATGTCACTAGAGGAAAGAATGTGAAAACTATAATGAAGGGTCATTATATCAAATAACCCCAAATTCCCTTAATGAGGATAATAAACCTCCTTCGGATCCCAAGGAGAGAAATTAGTTAATGAAGAAAGGACCAGTGGTTGAATTATCAACCATTCCCATGAATGGAAGCATGGCCAAAACTACAGAATGTCAGCTCGAAGTACTACTGGGTATTGCAAGACAAGCTGACCGGAGTTCCCTTCTGACAGAAGGAACAAGATGGGTTGAGAACCATCCTGGAAGAAATATATACAAATGGATAAGGAGAATGTGCAGAGCTCTCGGAGTGAATAATGATGAGAAGGCCGTGAGCTTGATTTTGAGTGAGCATCTGATAAACCTCGCCGAGGCCATAACAGAGAAGGAAATCTCTGAAAGTCTGTAGAGAACAGAACCTGAGTAGAAGCTGAAACAGAGAAAGAGTCCTTGAGAACTGCAAGAGTTCCTTGGTGATATCATGGCTTGGCACAGGGGTGGCTAGAGTGTTAAGAATGAATGCCTATGAGCCTATTGTTGGGTGCAAGGATGAACACCCACAGTCAGTTAGTTGGCTACCACCTGTAATAGATAAGTAATCACATATCTTGTGTATTTAAGTGGTACTGTGAATTAAAGTTTGATATCCTATGAATGTTTCAGGGATAGATATGTTTTCTTAATGATTTATACTGCATCCCGTTTTGGTGTCTACTTGATTGTATAATTAGACAAGTAGGAAATTATATGAATGGGATATGTTTTATACTCGTAAATTCTTGTGTCCTGTGGGGCTTAAGCTAGAGCCACGAATTGTGAGTTCATCGAACTTGGGCATAGTTTCATGTACGCATGTCAACCCTCCTAGTCGTTCTGAGTCCCTTGGAGGATGGATTCCGTTAAAGCTCAGGAGAGCTAGTGAACATAAGCACAGGCTCTCTGCAAGGCAAACATAGACCGAGAACCACTTAAGTTATAGAGTTGAGGAATGAACGTAAGGGGTGTATGGAAGGATTATTTCAAGTGTTACGTTCTAGAGAAAGAACATAAATCTCTTAAGCCTTTCAGAGCTAACATAGCTCAGGAAGAGTAGCGATATTGAAGTATTGAAAGGGAAGGATCCTTTGTTCGGATGGCGAATGAATGAGAAACTATTTGGAAAGAGCCAAGGTTCGTTGTGACCGTTGAATACAGAAAGGAGTGCGAGAGTTAACCCCTTGAGTCCTCCGGACTTCGTGAGTTCGACGAACTATGAGTTCGACGAACTATGAGTTCGTCGTAAGGGAAGTAAAAATCCCCGAAGTCCCGAAGTTAATCTGGATCGTGGATCTCTAGATCCGCCGGGATCCTTCTCGACCGTCCGATATATAAGATTCAGAGTTCGTGCTTCGGGAGAGTCACGTTTTGTAGTGACTAAAACCCTGAAGGCGAAGTTACAGAGCACTTAGGAGACACTCACAAAGTTATCATGTAGCTCAGTAAGGAGTGCTTGAGCGAAAGTTTCCAGGAGGGCACATATATTCCTTTGAGGAATATAAGGGACAGAGACCTTCGAGGTTCGAGCAGTTGAAGCTCAGAAGAGATAAGTGCTTTTCAAAAGTGCAGGGGAGGTCCAAGAGACAAAATCATAGGAGGAACAAAGGCCGAGGCCTTTGAATACTTAGAAAATCCTCTAAGCTAGAGGAAGCCAAAATCTCAGGAGGATGAGCGACAACAGCCGTCAGATCGGTTGTGGAGAGGAGCATGGACCATTAGATCAGTGTCCAGTGAATAAATAAAGCATAGAGGAGAGGAACAGATCCCATATGTTGGATTTGACCACGAAGGACCAGTAACCATTGGATCTTGAAGTAAATGCACGAGACTTAACCCTTGTGTGCGCAGGAGAGTGGACTTGTCAAAGTCTTGAAGTCCTGAAGTAAATTGGTACCGTCCATCATCAAGGAGGACAGGTGGCGTAAGATCCACAACTTCGGAGGATTGTGGATAAGGAGGAGGACAAATAGCCAGAGTAAATCCTGACCGTTGATCGCTAGGGGGGAACTCGTTAGCATATCAATAACTCTGGAGAAATCACTTCGAGAGTTTCCGATTAAGAGTTGAAACTGCCGAAGCCCAGAAGTAAATCTCAATCATCAGATAGAAAGGGAAACATGGTGGAGATACGTTGTCCTCGAGTGCAAGTAAAGATTGAGATATGAGGTTCCCGAGTCCCGGAGAGTCGAAAGACCGAAGGGCCGAAGCTTCAAAGTGCTGAAGGGAAGAAGTGTCAAGAGTCGAAGAGATATGGACTATCATATCTAGAGGACAGGTGGCGTGAATCTTTGGGTTTCGGGTGAAGACCTGAAGTAAGCGCCAACTGTCAGATCGTCTGAAGTAGATCTGAATCGTCAGCTCTAGAGGACAGGTGGTGGGAATCTGTGGATTCTAGGTGAAGACTCAAAGTAAACGTCGATCGTTGGATCATTCGAAGTAAACCTCAAGCATCGGATTACCAAAGTGAATCTGAGCTGTCAGATCAACAGCTTCGGGAAATCCATTCGAGAGTTTCTCAATTGAGATTTGAGATTCGCGAAGTCCGAAGTCTTGGAAATTTGAAGTGAATCCCAATCATCCGATCAGCGGAAGCAGATCTGAGCCGTCATATCACCCGAAGTAAATCTCAAGCATTCGATTGCCAAGGTGAATCTGAGTCATCAGATACTGTCTATTCAGGAGAAGGCAAGGTTTGAGAGTTGAAAATTCCGAAGTTCGAACTTCCGAAAATCCAAAGTAAATCTCATTCGTTCGATTAGCCGAAGTGAAGTTGAGTCATCAGCTTGTTCGAAGTGAATATCAAGCATCAGATCACCCGAAGTGTATGTGAGCCGTCAGATCCAAGGGAAACGTGGAGAAAATGTGAGAACTCAAGATAAAGATCTGAAGTAATTCATAGCCGTCAGATACAAGGGAGAGATGGTGAAAATCTAAGAACTCTGGATAAATATCCAAAGCAATTCGTATCCATCCAATCTAAGGGAGACGTGGAGTGAATCTATGGAATCCGGGTAAAGACCCGAAGTAATCCTTGATCGTCAGATCAAGAGGACACACGTCTGTGGATTATATCCTCTGAATAAAAGCCATTGGGAAAAAGGGTGGAATTTGAGATTTGAGATCCCAGAAGTCTGAAACCCGAAGGAGATCTTGACCGTTGATTAAGAAGAGGGCCACAGGAACATTGATCTAGTAGAAAGATCAACCACCCGAAGTAAAGGCAGGACCTTTGATCCAGTTGAAATATCAATCACCTGAAGTAAAGGCAGGGTCGTTGATTAGGAGGACATGTGTCTGCAGATCGTCAACTCGGAAGATTGAAGTTTGATTCAAACTGCCTTTGGTCGCGTATGAAATCACACGGTCCCGTAAGTTCATCACACAAGGTCACATCAAGAGGGGGCTTATCCAGAAAAGGAGCTAATGCCCAGTATTCTGAGATTTCGCAGGGGAGCAAAAGGAAAGTTCGCGGGTGCCATTAAACCTGCACTAAGAAGCCTAAAAGTTCTGTGTTTAATTACAGAACGAGACCATCAAGGTCTCAGAGAGTTATTTGGATTTAGAATCGAAGATCCTTGACCTGGAGGTCAGACTGGTTCCCCGAGTTCCCAATTTAGAAACCATGAATGGAGATTCTGTCCTTTAAGAAAAGATAAAATTTTTATGCCCTGTCATGGGTGTGTTACAATAGCCTCCTGAAACTGATACAAATCTGTGGTTGTACCTTTCTATAGTGATTGCTCCTAGAATATTAAGTTTTTGAGGAAACGGTTCATGTGAGACGTAAATCGACCCATTCTGCGAGATTCCTCACCGTTTTCTCATAAAGTAATTCAAAACATCGTCTCCTGAAACTGATACGGATTTTCACTTAAAGTGCCCTTTCTTTCGTGAGTTATTAATTTTTCACTTGCAGATTGAGAGTAAATTTTTAGGGGTTCTTAGAAACAGTTGGAGAGATAGATAGGACAACTATTATACAATAAAACTTGGTGGTAATCCTCACACCATACAATTATTTTGATTGGAATCCCAAGGCGACATTCCAACTCAAAAGAAAATGACTGTATAATTTGACGTTGGCAATAGAAACAAAACCTACATCAGTGATTGAGAAGATGAGATGGGCGAACCGTAAGGATGAGGCCACAAGACTACTTCTTGAGTTAATCTCCACTGATTTATGGTTTCATGTTGCTGCGTGCAATACTCCAAATGAGATCTGGACCACCTTGGAAGGACTCTTTGGAAACCAGGATGAGATACGAGGTCATATGCTTGAGGTAGAGTTGAATACCTTAGACCCTAAAAGTTTTGATAATATACATGATTTCTTTACTAAATTTAAATCTTTTCTATTGAGCTTGGGTGAATGTGGTATTGACAAGTCTACACAAGAGAAACAACTTATTCTAAAAATCTTGGCCAAGCTACGACCATAATATGTTGTATATGTCTCCAATTTCCATTCTGGCAGATGTCTTTTTTGCGCAAATCAGAAAATGCCTATGTTGGCTCAGTTCATTGAGTCTCTCACACAAGAGCAGACAAAACTCATACAGATGGGCCTCATCAAGGATCCCAAAGCACATACACTCACCATGGATGATGGAAAAGGATCATCCAAACAAAATGGGAAGGAGAAACAGAACGAGAAGGAGGGATATTCCAAGCCCTTTAACGATTCTTTAGGTTCCAAAGACTCTTCAGATTCGAAGAAGAAGAAGGGAAAGAAGTGCACTTACTACAATAAACTGAATCATGAAGAATCTGGATGCATGAAGAAACATATCGATCTTATGGCACATGCACTTCAACATAACAACCTTGGAAACTTCATTCCAGAGGGAGTCAAGAAGCATAAGGAAGAATATCATGCTCCTAAGAAAGGTATTCATCATGCTCTTGTTGCAATTAATTTCTCATCTGATTCATGGATTATAGATTCTGGTGCATCCCGTCATGTGGAAATGAAAGAGGAAGTTTTCTCTTCTTTGAGTCCATGCTCAAGACCCCCTATTCTCATGGGGGATGATACTCCAGTAGCAGTAGCAGGAGAAGAGAGAGTGGAACTCCATAATGGCAGTTTTGAGAATGTTCTACATGTTCCAAATATTTCTATGAATCTTATCTCAGTTTATTAGATCACTTCGAAAGGTGAAAAGGTTGAATTTACGCCAGATTCAGTTTCAGTAATTGACATGCATGACAATTCCATCATTGCAATTGGTGAGGTGGATCACAAGTCAAGGTTGTATAAATTCACTAAGTTTTTTGATGATGACTCATCTTTTCTACTTACACACAAGGAGAGTACTTTGCATGCACCTCGAGTGCAACATGCACATACTCTTGTGCTTCCATCAGTTTCAAACATTAGAGATGATTCCATACACTCAGATTATGTACATGGAAATAAGCAGGTAGTATAGCCAGATAAGAAGCCAACGTTGAAGCTTCAACAGATTCCCAAGAAGGCACCGTTCACACTTCAGGCAACAGGAAACCTTGCAGGGAATCCATTGGATTCGAGGAGGACTCGATGTCGGCATGAGGAGCCTTCTCATGCATTTTCAACTTCAGAACCTGAGATGCCTTCTCATGCATTGCTATATGGTTCAATCTACTGATCCACATAACTACAATAGGGTTGTGGGAAATCCATTATGGCAAGCAACCATGTAGAAGGAGTATGAATCACTCCTATAGAACCAAACTTAGAATCTGGTTCCACTTCCACCAGAAAGGAATATTTTCAGGCGCAGATGGGACCATAGGACCAAGAGGTACAAGGCTATACAGGTTTCCAAAGGACTTCAACAGATCCATAAATCTTTCTACATCTTCACGAAGACTTTCAATGAGTAGAAGTTTCATATTTTGTGGTATCGTCTTGCAGTGAATAACACAGTTGCATAGCAATTGTCATTTTCTTATTTTGATTCGTTATCTTTTGAGGGGGGGTTTTGTTCCCACATGGTTTTCCCTCTTTCCTCATTTTTATTTAGTGTTAATTAGTTGCATTGTACATGAGTACCTAATATGGCCTAGTAGTCGGGACTCATTTTTTACTCCATAGTGATGTTCAGGGGGGGTGTTGGAGAAATTTCTATTTTCGATACACTAGTTCAGTGGGAGTTAAATGACTAGTTATATTTTAGACTTTCTAATCTTAGACCATCACTATTATGCATGCATTCCTAATTATAGGATGTCATTTCCTATATGAGTGAAGATCACTCACTCATTGATAATATGCATTGATTCTCATTCTTCATTGTGTATCTCTCTTCCTTTTGTTGATAATCTTTGTTTGTGTATGCTTTAGCTAGATCTCTTATGCAGGTTTCCATGAAACATTGACACTTTATTCCATTTTTCGATACAAGCCTTTGTGTATTTCAGCCTTTGGATGGATTTATACATCTAGGTGCCATGGAGGTTTGGTTGACTGTTCCACCATATAGACATCATTGGTAGAAATTTTGGGCTACGCATCCATAATTTTTCAAATCTGAAAGGATTTGGTCTATGGGTTGATTGAGACTTCAAGCTTACTAGGATCAACCAGTGGTCCGATCCTTGGTAAGGGAGAATTTTTGCCACCAGTCCCTGAGCATACTGAAAGAACCTTTCTGAGACTAAGTATCTGTCCAATCTCTTTGCTACTTGTTTCAACCCCTCTCTTCGATTGTTCCAGGTGAAGATGCCTCCTTGGGTTGGTAATTCGACCATTTTTTACTTCTATATCCTTCCTTTGAACCTTTTATTCGCTGATTCCATCTTTCTTACCCCTCCCCTTTTCACTTCCAGAGATTTTATGAGGTTAAAATCCCTCCCTATGATCTATTGCTTCTCTTGAAGTTGGTTCCCCAACTACTCAAAAGATTCTATAAATTATCTTTTTTCCTCCTGGTCCGGGGGTCTTTATACATTCGAAATGTAGCTCTGCTCCCCTGATCTTAGGTCTTGGAAATGGATTGTTAGGATTGTCTGGCGATGGAGCACTAGTTCTACCTTCAGATTCTTTGGATTCCATAGGGTCGCTAGGCCCCCCGAGGCCCCTTCTAATTCTATACATTTTATGGATAAATTCGTAAATGAAGACATAAACAAATCTCCCTAGTTCGGGAACCCGAAACTAGAACAAAACCAGACATAACACACCCCTTAGATTCAAATGAAATTTCAAAAAGGATAAAAAAATTGTACCTTTTTAATTGACGTTTGTCCTTATTGATTGTAGCTGTAAGCTTGATGCAATGCTTTCTAGAAAGAAAGACCTGTAAAAGGGATCAAATAGAACTAGTGAAAGTAACAAGCATGCATATATTTCAATGAATCTATGTAAATAGCCAAAGAGAAATACAAATAAAAACCATTGACAACCTTTATTAGAAAAGGAAAATGTATAATTGTATTAATCAATCAGGAAGTAGTTTACAACCAAACCTTGGCATTGACAAACTCCTTCCAGCAGTTCAATGTTCCAGCACCCAAGTGGCCTCCATTAATGCCATCACCATCTCCTAAACACTTTAGCCCAAAATTTCTTAGGACCAAAATGAAGTTCACAAACTCTCAATTACAAACTAGGATCTATTCTCAATTCACCATTATTTTATTAGTCGTCACTTATTATCCTTTCCCTTTAGAAGATGCCTCCATTTATAGATTGGAGAGGAATCCATGAGGAGGTTAGGTTGATAGGTTAGGATTTCACTAAATTAGCTGAGACGGGTGAGATCCAAACCGATCGACAAACAACTCATCATCAAAAATTCTCTTCTATAAGCTTCAATAATTTCTTATTTTTTCCCACGTACAAAGGTTGTCGCACCCTTAAACCTAAGAAAAATGTGACAATGTCGCACCTTCCAGTGATGCAACATGTGACAAGTAAATTTGTCGCACCTTGCTAGAAATAAAAAAGCAACAACTATGTAGTTTAGGAATTTTTTAGAGTTGATCCTTCTCAAGAAGACTTTCTCTCAGTTTTCTTCCAAAGTTCTATGATTTAGATGTCATAGAATAGGCAGTATCACTTGCTACAAAAAAATGTTGTATAATAGAATGCCCCCCAAAGTATGAAGTTAGAAGAGATGATAGCTGAAATACTTTGTCATATGGGTATTGTAAACAAAGAACTCACCGGTTGGATCCTTGCCAATAACACAAGGACATTGCAACACAATGTTATATCATCACTGAGATAAGAATTCCCATACTCATAATACAAATGAAACTCAGCATGGATGCTAACAAATACATTGTAGATCCATGATCATATTTACTAATGATATGGCCACCAAAAATATAATGTGGATCCATATCGCCATAACTTGAATGGATTCATAGCCACGAGAATATACACTGTAGATCTATGAATAGTAACATAGCCACAGACCAATACACTGTGAATCTATGTGACAACATTACTCCAGTAATTTCCATGAGCCTGTGGAACTAAATATTCAAAGGAAGGTCTCCAGGGTCTTCATCTTGTCTTCGATTCTGAAGTATGATTCTATCCATGTGAATAAATGTCTTGACGTCGAACATGGTAGAAACCACTTGATTACCGATCATTGAGGTATACCATTAACAAGTGCAAGGGAAATAACCATTAACGTCAATGACCCCCAAGGTACTGTAGTACATCCCTTCAAATGTGAATTAATGAGTTGAGCTTGAACATTTGAGAGAATCTTTTGATCAAAGAGCAATGATGTAAACTCCTTGTCAAAAGAGAAGATACCTTCCATTGAGGCATGTGGGTTCTAAGGTACTAAAATGCTTCTAAATCAACTTCCTAGATGATGATTTGGTTTCGATAGTAAGTAATTCTTCGCAGGAGGGACTTGATGTATCCCCCATCAATGACACAAAACACTTACAATATTTTTAATAAAAGAACAGAGTAATTTCAGGACTGACTCAGGGATGGCCAACGAAATAGGAGGCTTAAAGGACTGCATAATTTGACCGACACAATAGAAGACTTCTTGGTTGAACTTTTCTCGAACATTGACATAAATGAGGTCTTGGCAACACTGAATTAAAATAGAATATCATAAGGAAAAAGTTCACAAAAATAGCATGCTCGACAAGAGACAAGTGGATTTCCAACCTTTGACGCAAAATGTGAAATATGTCATGTTCGAGAGCGACTATTGCCATTAATACAAATTCAATTACAAATTCCCTTCCCAATTTCCCCCCCACCATCCTTGGCGAGTACCTCTTTATTTTTTAATGAGATTGAGGAGGATAACAAATGCTCATTGTATAAGTTCATCCTTCGGACAAGTCCCTCGGAGTATTTTTAATGAACCCTATGAAGGAGTGGTTTGGTCCCATATGGGTCTTCCAATGTAGGTTTTACGAGTCCATAAGAAGGAAACTCAGTGGTTTTTCATATTTAGAGAGTTTGAAAAACACTTAAAGAAAACTCCAAAAAGTTCCTTTTTGTAAGTTTAGTCTCCCAAGCCCAAAAAGGTATAAAACAATTCAAGGGAGAACTCTTCTAGCGAATACTAATGTATTCCTAGAGAATACCTTTTTCATAATTAATCTACTTGGCCCAAAAAAGGGGTAAACTTACTTTGAATAGACGTTCCTTTGAAAACAAGCATGGCGCTTCAAGTCGTTTTACAAGTGTGAAGGAAGAACATTCACTTGGAAACCTTTTCATGTTTAGGGAGTCTGAAAAGAGCTTAAAAGAGACTCCAAAGAGTTTCCAACGTAATGTACAAAGGTTTCGAATGGGACCCATGGATAGTTGGTACTTTTCCCCCAGCTGCATAACGGAATCTAGTGGCTTAACTATGACATGATGTCCAAAGGCTGGAGACATGCCCACCCAAACTTTGTTTCATCCACTGACTCTTCTTCTATCGCCAATTTATATACCCAATAGACTCCTGGTTACTAATAGAAAAAATGTTCACCGGAGAGGGAGGAAGAAAAAGGATCAACTGACCGAAGTGAATGAAATGAAGGTTCAGTTACGAGTTGTAATATAAGACTTGACTCAATGGGAGAGGCGATTGTTTCATTTTTTAATGAGCTTGATGTAGGAAAAGAACTATGCCCATGATTAGTTGTCTCATTTTTTAACGATCTTGACATAGAAACGAGAACTATGATCATGATCGATTTCATTTTTAACAAGCTTTAAATCGAAAATAAACTATGCTCTTGATCATAGATTTCATTTTAACACAATCTTGAAACTAGAAATTATGTTTGAGGCCCTCTCTCTAATTTTTTAACGAGCTTGACACAGAAACATGAACTCTACTCGAACCTGGTTTCTTTTTTTAACGATCTTTAAATTAGCAAATAAAATATGCTCAAATACCTCTACTTGATCATGGCTTCCAAGAGGATAATGCTCTGAAATGAATGCATGTCAAGGGTCAAACCTCGGTCATGGATGCCAAGATATCTTTGCTAGATGGAAGAAAAACATTCTGGAAGGAATACATGTCGAGGGTTGCAATAGGTGTAGGGAGATCAGACTCTAATAGCCTTATCGAAGAGATCACCATGTCAACTACTGGATCTAAATTAGGAGAAGGGATAAATTTCCTCTCATTCGAAGTTGAATGCATGGGACATGTTGCAACATAATTGAGCTGCGATAGGGCAGATGACGCTAGCATGTAAGGACCATTTAGGGAAGTTGGATGGTTGGACATCATATGAGGGCCAATGAATAAAAGTTGTTCTATGGTCACTATGTTTCCATTATGAGGGAAACACATCACTGGAAAGAGAGTGGACATAAGAGCCTTCATGACATAAACATAGTCTCACCTGAGGAGAAAATTAAAATCCAAGGGGTGGTGGAATACCATCACACCAATGTAGACCATTTCCCCCTCAAAGTAACATGAAACTCAGGAAGGATCCCTAAAGGTTGACCGAACCTTCTATTAAAAGGCAACAAATTTTGACTCATCAGTGCAAGCTAAGGTGAACTAAGAGATTTCCAAGCATTCGAGGATAGGATGCTAACAAAATCTCCCTCGTCTATTATAGTGTTAGGAATATTCCTACCACAAATTGAACGACATTTGAAAATGCGTGTAAGAAGGAGGAGGAGGTTCTGTTAGAGCATTCCAATCAATGGTAATCACATTGCTTGTAGGGGGTGTCGTTGGAAAGGGTGGAATTCCCCCTTGTCTGGAAGAATCTACAATAACAAGAAATACCTGAGCGACATTGTCACTCTTCGAAGGGGGAGTGCGATCGATCTAACGAGAGATCGAATCGGTCACTTGGGTTTCACTCTTCAATGAAAGAGTGGGATCGACCGATGATGGGATCAGGTCGATCACTTGGGTTTCACTCTTCAGTGGAAGAGTGCGATCGATCAATGACAGAATCAAATCGATCAATTTATCAACCGAGTCAACTGAGGATGAAACCAAATTGACCATTTGATCAACCAGACTAACCGAGGATGGAACCAGATTGACCAGTTTATCAACTAATTACGGGTTAGGAGAGAGTTTACGGTAAGTTGTTGATGGTCATCAAATTTTTTTTTCAACATATATGAAGCTTCATCCATGAAAGGACAAAGGTAGGTGTGGTGCATCTCCTTACATAACAAGCAAGGAAATTTGACTTTACCCTTCTTACCTCCAACCTGATTACTAGTCGATGGGTTGTCACCAGCATGACCTGTAGTGGATGATGACATGGATTGAGAAGAAACCTGAGACCACACTTCTACGACCTTGGGAATATCAAGTCAATCCTTGAGAAGGTGATCACCCTTGCATAGCCTGCGAGGGAATTTGGGTTTGTGAGTTTTGGTGACAGGTTTCTCAATGTTTCCAGCCTGATCAACAATAACTGGTTCCGTGATCTTTTGTTGATTTTTCTTCTTCTTGTTCTTCTTTTTCTTCGTCTTCTTAATCTCATGGTTACTAGAAGTGAGGATTTCACTAGGTGAAGAAGAAGTAAAAGAAGAACATGCAACGAGAGAAGAAGGCAAAGGATCAGCATGAGGTGAACATTCTTGAGGATATTCTTGAGAGGGAGGGTGTGCATTTGAAACACTAGGCACATTTGGAAAAACTAGAGTGGAAAAGAACCACATTGGGAACCCTATGGTGAGTCCTAGTAAACTCAAAGTAGCAATGTAAGGAGGACAAACGTTTCCAATAGAAGGAAAGCCGAAAGGTTCCCCAGGAAAATGGGTTCATTCGTTGGGAGCTTTAGGAACTAATGCCATAGAGGGGAATTCAATCTAGAGTCCACTAAAACAAATATCACTAATCCAAAATGGATCCAGGAATAAAAATGGGTCTAGGAAGGCCTAAAAATCAAATTTCTCAGAATCGGGAGAAACCAACTCCATTGCATCCGTCTCGCTGTGTTGATTCCGACCATATAATGTTTTCCTCAAACATACATCGTATGCAAAAGTTATCACGTTCTGATCAAATTCTCAAATAGGCAAAGAAAGTCAACTGGTCAAAGTCATGCTGACATCAACAATACGACAAGTGATGCCAGCATGACATCATCATGCTGACATGGAATCACCAGAAGGTGACATGTGTCAATAGGATTCAATGTTTTTGGGCTAAGTTGGCACATGTATGGATTTGACACGTGGCACTGTACGGATGGCACATGGCAGTCCGTACAATTATGTGTCCCAATGATAGGCTGACACGTGGCAGTACGAATGACAATTGGATCTGTACGAAAGGTGATGTGGCAGGTGACTGTGTAGTATGGATGACATGTATCATGTATGGAGATGACGTGGCACGTATGATAATGTGACACGTGGTAGGTACGGTGGTGACGTGGCATGTATGGGGTGATATGGTAGTGCTGACCTGGCAGCTGACTGGATCGATGCATCAAAAGTACGAGCCAATAATAGGGTGACACATGGCACAATCACAGGGTGCCATGTGGCACCCCAGATTTGGCCAAGGTTGGATGGGTAAAAGGTTTGTTCCACCTCCTAGGGAATCAAACCCGTGACCTCCGAGCTAGGCAATGATTTAACAAATCGGGCGTTAACCAACTCTCCTATACGTGTGGCTTTTTTGTTATTCGACGCAATATACATTTAATTTTGTGTTGGCGACATTTTAGGGATAAGCCCCAGTCGGCGAGGGCCAACCCTGATTGACCAGGGGCCTAACCAATGTGTGGGCGCTTGGGAAACAGAGCCATGGCCATATGGCCATTCAAACGACCAAGGGATGATTTTAGGGGGCTAAGGACCAGGAGCGCGCTAGGCCAAGGACACATGGAACAATGCCATATGACCAGGGGCCCGAAATTGGGGGGCTGCGCCCATATTTTGCCCAATTTTGGGTTTTGAGCTATATTGTATATTTTTATATATTTTTCAGTTGTTTTTGGGAGATTTTGTCCATTATTGGCAGATCTGGAGCCCTTTTTGAGGCCAGATCTTGGGAGGAAGTTGGGAGGTTGTTGCTAACTTCAAACCTATAAAAACCAGAGGTTCTTGGCAGACTTAGGGAGGTTTATAAGAGGATAAATGCTGAAGAATTAAGAAGCCAAAGACAACTTTATGCAGGGAAGCCATTGAGGAGAGGAACTTTGCGGGTCATTTCCGGTAGCTTCGCTCAACCATTTTTAGTGCCGTCAGTTGTTTTACTTTTGAAGCTTTGAAGAGAAATAAGAAAGCCTCACCCATTGAGACAAATGCCCAGAGACATAGGCGATATTGCCGAACTCCATTAACAATTTTGTTGTTATGGTTTGTTGATTCTTGTGCTTACTTTTAGATATGAATTTCTTATTATGGTTGCCATGTTATATCATTGATTTTTCCTCTTTATTCAATTCCTAAATGGTTAATGAAATCATGCTTTAAAAGNAATTTGTGCGGAACCTGTTGGGTACGCGATTAACCTGTGGCTTGAGAAACCGCGACTCAGGGGCATCTAAGCCGTCAAAATCACCCGGGGATCGCACCCGCCCTGAGCCACACCAACCCTTAACATGGTTGGATTTTTTGTCCCCGCAGGTTTCGAACCAGTGACTTTAACATCATGGAGTGGCTTAACAACACACTCCATCACCGACTATCCTACACCTCAGGGACATGCTTTAAAAACTTAACCATAGTGTTTAAAAGATCTTTTTGGATCAAGTGGTATTAGAGCAGGTTGATGGTTGGTTTTTGAGTTTGCACGATTACTAGGGAAAAGTTAAATCATGGTGAAGGCGAGATTGTTGAAGAGAATCTTGAGATTGGATCGAGAAAGAGAACTTCTCAAAGTGAGAAGATGGCATCAGAAGAGGGAATTTCTCATGATGAGATAGAGTTTCGAAAGACTTTCTTTTCCATGTCAGAGATGGTAAAGGTTTTATATGATGGTTACTTGGAGCGGAAAAGACCGATTCTAGGAGAATCTTCAAAGGCCAAAAATGAAGAAGGAGAAGATTCTCCTAAAATTCCTCATTCACCTCCTTCTTCTCCATCAACTTCTTCTTCTTCTTCTTCTTCAAGTACAAGTTCCAAATCCACCGCAAGAAAACATTCCCATAAACATAAACATTGTATGCCTTTACTTAAGCTTGATGTGAAGTTTGAATTACCTATGTATGATGGTGAAGTCAATGCAGAGAGGCTTGATAACCGGGTCAGACGGATGGAAGTTTATTGTAGTGTGCAACATATCAAAGATGAGGCAACTCAAATCAAATTGGCATCGCTTTGACTTGCAGGAACAACACTCATCTGGTGGCAAAGCAAGTTGCAAAATGGCACACAACAAGTGGGTAATGTATTTCCATCATGGAAAGTTTTTGTTTCTGCACTTAAAAACAATTTTATCCTTTGGGTTATAAAGAGAAGGCTTTAATTGAATGGAAAGGTCTTAAACTAAGAAAGGGACAAAGAGTGCAAGAATACATAGATGAATTTTGTTAGATGGAATTAATGTTAGACATTTCATTACATACCCAAGAAACTCTTATGAAGTATATATGAGGTTTACTAGCATAGATTCGTAACACTGTATTTATGTTTGGACCTACTAATCTTGATGAGGTTTCTGTTCAAGCAACATACATTGAAGCAGGGAAAACAAGAGTTGGTGTATCAGGGGAATCATCTTCCAAGAAAGAGGACAAAAGAAAGGGGAATGACAAGAAAACAAATTCAATGACAAGAAAGGAAGAGAATCTCTCTTGCAAGAATTGCAAGAAAGAAGGGAATGATGATGACCATTGATGACAATTACATCCCGAGAAGAGACCGAAGTGGTTCAAAGAAAGGAAAGGGAGGAAAACAACTGCAACAGCAACACGACCAACATACTTGAGATCAGATTTAGGTGATGAGTCTAAAATCACAACAGTTGGTTTGATAGGTAAAATTGGTGATGGATATGATTCTAGAAGTAAACTGTTTCACATAAGGGTCATAATGAAGCATAATAAGGTCGACACATTGATAGATAGTGGATCTCAATCTAACTTGATTTCATAGGAAGTGGTTAAACAATTGGGATTAAACACTCAGATGCATCATAAACCTTACTCACTTAAATGGATAAGCAACAATCATAAATTACACATAACAAAGCAATGCACTTTAAAGTTTGCAATTTCATCAAATTTTGTGGATGAGGTAACATGTGATGTGGTGCCACCCAATGAATGTGGAATGGTCTTGGGCAATCCTTATTTGTATGATTGCAAAACAATCTTCTATAGGGAGCAAAATCAATATCACTTAACCAAAGAAGGCAATGACTATGTTGTACATGCTCATCACTTAAAAAAAAATCAATCTCTTCAAACAATGGGACAATTAAGGAAGGCAACTCATGCAAGAAACACACCTATAATTGTGCCAAATCAAGCAATTGATCTTAAGCATGAACATGAGATGATTGTAGAATGGAAGTTCAATCATACTTTGCTTCAAGATAAATTAACGTCGTGCAAGTACTACAAACATATTATCTTGTTTGTAGACATATTTATGATGTTATCATTGCTAATGTTTTCAACATGGATGGTAGTGGCTTCAGTAAGGTGTGACAGAGTACAAGTGGCTAACAATATGCTGTCAGTTGTCATGGTTGTTTTGCAATTGATATTGATGAGACAGGTGACAGAGTTTAAAGACAAAGAACAAGTGGGGTGGCCTATCCTGCACTTGATAATTGGTTAGTACCCTTTTGGGGGACCAAAAAGTCTTAGTGGGGAGGTGTGATCCAAAATGGATCCAGGAACCAAAATGGGTCTAGGAAGGCCTAAAAATCAAAGTTCTCAAAATCAGACGAAAGTGACTTCATTGTGTCTGTCTCGTTGCATTGATTCTGGCCATATAATTGTTTCCTCAAACTGACACCGTATGCGAAAGTTATCACGTTCTGATCAGATTCCCAAATAGTCAAAAGAAGTCAACTGGTCAAAGTCAACGCTGACGTCAGTGGTACGACAAGTGATGTCAGCATGACATCATGATGACATCATCATGTTGACATGGCGTCACTAGGAGGTGACATGTGTCACTTGGATTCGTCGTTTTTGGGATGAGTTGGCACCTATACGAATTTGACATGTGGCATTGTACGAATTCCACGTGGCACTCCATATAGTGATGTGGCCCAGTGACAGGCTAACACATGGCAGTACGAATGACAACTGGACCTGTACGACAGGTGACGTAGCCCAATGACAGGCTGACACATGCCAGTACATATGACAACTGGACTTGTACAACAGGTGAAATGGCATGTGACTGTGTAGTACAAATGACACGTGGCATGTACGGAGATGATGTGGTAGGTACGACAGTGCGACATATGGCAGGTATGGTGGTGATGTGGCATGTACATGGGTAACGTGGAAGTTCTGACTGGACCGATGCATCAACAGTATGAGCCAATCCCAGGGTGACACGTGACCCAATCATAGGGTGCCATGTGGCACCTCGGATTTGGCCAAGGTTGGCTGGGTAAAAGGTTTATTCTGCCTTCAAGGGAATCAAAATCGTGACCTCTAGGCTAGGAAACGATTAACAAACCAAGCGCTAGCCAACTCTCCAATATGTGTGGCTTGTTTGTGATTTGGGGCAATATACATTTAAGCTTGCAGTGGTGCCATTTTAGGGATAAGCTCCAGTCGATGGGGCCAACCCCGACTGACCAGGGGCTTAACCTACGTGCGGGCGTGTGGGAGCCAGAGCCATGGCCATATGGTCATTCAAACGACCAAGGGTCGAGTTTAGGGGGCTAAGGACCAGGAGCGTGCCAGCCCAAGGACACATGGAGCAATGCCATATGACCAGGGGCTCGAAATTGGGGGGTTACACCCATATTTTGCCCAATTTTGGGTTTTGAACTATATTGTATATTTTTATTGATTTTTCAGCTGTTTTTGGGAGATTTTGTCCATTATTGGAGGATCTGGAGCCCTTTTTGAGGCTAGATCTTGGGAGGAAGTTGGGAGGTTGTTGCCAACTTCAAACCTATAAAAGCCAGAGGTTCTTGGAATCCTTAGGGAGGTTCAGAAGAGGAGAAATTCTAAAGAATTGAGAAGCCAAAGACAATTTTATGCAGGGAAGCCATTGAGGAGAGGAACTTTGCAGGCCATTTCCGTGAGCTTCGCTCAATCGTTTTCAATTCTGTCAGTTGTGTTGGGTTCTTGAGGTCTAGCAGAACACAACCAGACCAGTTGTAATCCATTTGATACATTTTTGATGTACTTTTGAATATTTGAAGAGAAATACGAAATCCTTGCCCACTGAGACAAAGGCCTAGAGACGTAGGCGGTATTGCCAAACTCCGTTAACAATTTTGTTGTTATGGTTTGTTGATTCTTGTGGTTACTTTCAGATCTGCATATCTTATTATGGTGGCCATGTTATATCATTGATTCTTCCTATTTCTTCAATTCCTAAATGGTTAGTGAACTCCTTCTTTAAAAACTTTACCATAGTCTTTAAAAGATCTTTTCGGATCAATCACACACGATCAAAGTCTACGGGAAACAAGCAGTCATGTGAATAGGTGGGGTCAATAGGAGGAATCTCATAGGAGTGTCAAGTCGTTACAACTCGCGATATATTGTAGGGTCTAACAGTAATACTCGGCCCAATATTTTAGAGCACCAACCAATGAGGATAAACCATACCCTTGGTCGTATTACCCAACTACCTAGCAATATGTGCGTAGTAATCTCCCCAAGTGTTGTTCTTGGTGTATTGCGAAAACAAGATGGTCAAAAGGATGCTCGATTTCATGTCCTATAAGGGTCTCCCAATATACTCATTGTACATGTGAGCTCAAATATGTAGTAGTGTTGTCTAATGCGCAATTGTTCGAAAGGAACCTCCCGATATACTCAAAGGTACGTGGGAGAACCACACAGTCCCCAAATTTTATCATTGACAAATAATGACATATCCTACGTTTAAATACGTTGGGACACGTCTCTACCTACCCACACAATGCTACTAAATTTTTTAATTAAGTTTTGTTTTAAGGTTGTTGTTCACTTAAAAATTTTAATTAAGTTCTGTGGATGCAACTCAACGATAATGTATGATACTTGGCTCCAAGAAGATTTCAAAGAAAATATGAATGCAATGCAATCTTTTATTTCAATAAAAACTATCTATAAAATGGAGAAAGAGATTTCAAGCAAAGAAACAATTACAAATGTCAAAGCAAGAAATAAAAAATACTCTTTGAATGCAAAATGTGCTTAATATATGAGTCAAAGAAATCACTCCTTGAATGAAAATTCGTAAATGTAGAACTAAACAAATCTCCCTAGTTTGGGAACCTGAAACTAGAACAAAACCAGACAGAACACACCCCTTTCCTTAGATTCAAATGAAATTGAAAAAATGATAGAAAACTCGTACCTTTTTAACTGACGTTTGTCCTTATTGATTGTAGCTCTAAGATTGATCCAAGAAGATTTCAAAGAAAATATGAATGCAATGCAATCTTTTCTTTCGATAAAAGCTATCTATAGAATGGAGCAAGAGATTTCAAGAAAAGAAACAATTACAAATGTCAAAGAAAGAAATGAAAATTACTCTTTGAATGCAAAATGTTCTTAATATATGAGTCAAAGAAATTACTCTTTGAATGAAAATTCATAAATACAGACATAAATAAATCTTCCTATTTCGGGAACCCGAAACTAGAACAAAACCAGACAGAACACACCCCTTTCCTTAGATTCAAATGAAATGAAATTGAAAAAATGCTAGAAAACTCGTACCTTTTTAACTGATGTTTGTCCTTATTGATTGTAGCTCTAAGCTTGATCCAATGCTTTCTAGAAACGAAGACCTAGAAAAAGGATCAAATAGAACTAGTGAAAGTAACAAGCATACATATATTTCAATGAATCTATGTAAATAGACAAAGAGAAATACAAATAAAAACCATTGACAACCTTTATTAGGAAAGGAAAATGTATAATTGTATTAATAAATCAGAAAGCAGTTTACAACCAAGTCTTGGCATTGACAAACCCCTTCCAGCAGTTCAATGTTCCAACACCCAATTGGCGTCCATTAATTCCATAACCATCTCTTTAACACTTTAGCCCAAAATCTCTTAGGACCAAAATGAAGTTCACAAACTCTCAATTACAAACCAGGAGTTATTCTCAATTCACCATTATTTTATTACTCATCACTTATTAGCCTTTCCCTTTAGAAGATGCCTTCATTTATAGATTGGAGAGGAATCCATGAGGAGGTTAGGATGAGAGGTTAGGATCTCACTAAATTAGGAGAGACGGGTGAGATCCAAATTGATCGACAAAAAACTCATCATTTAAACTTCTCTTCTAGAAGCTTCAAGAATTTCTTCTTTTTTCCCACATACAAATGTTATCGCACCCTTAAACCTAAATAAAAGGTGGCAATGTCTCACTTTCCAGTGATGCAACATGTGACGAGTAAAGTTGTCGCACCTTGCTATAAAGAAAAAAGAAACAACTCTGTAGTTTAGGGATATTTTAGAGTTGATCCTTCTCAAGAAGACTTTCTCTTAGTTTTCTTACAAAGTTTTATGCTTTAGATGTCCGAGAATAGGAAGTATCACTTGCTACGACAAAATGTTGTGTAACAATACATACCATTTCACAGTTCTTCCACACTTTATTGGCTATCTTACTCATTGTTTCTCTATCACATTTAGTTTCTTGTAATAACATAAAGTCTATTTTTTCTTGGTTTAACTTCTTTTTCATAGTTCTCTTCTTTGATGATGCCTTTAACCCCTGCATATTCCATGAGATTACCTTCATCATTAACATTTTGGTTGAGAGAGAAAGTACTTCTCTGGGAGGCCCACTACTTGACCTGAGTCTATCAATAGGGCTCATGTTTCCTCTAAGACTTTCTTACGTGGTTTGTGGCCTCTTCATTTCTCCTCCCCACCTATTTTTTTCTGGTTTTTAAGAGGGTTTCTCTTGATACCTAGATTATTCACCGAGGTTGTGGGATTCTCTTGGCTACTAATCTTCCCCTTTCTTGTCATTAGTTCTCTATTCAGTTTTCTGAGTTGACCTACCTACATCTTGTTCACTTATTGTTCCCCATGGACTTCAATAAGGGCTTTGATGTCTACCTATTTTTCTTCGAGCTCCATGTTCTGGGATTCTTTCTGAGATCCCCTTTTGTCTTCCATCTCCTGCATTATGGTTTCCCTTTCTTGACTAGGGTTGGTGTTTCTTGTTTGTTCTATTCTTCGGCGCTTTGGAATATCCTCCGGTTTACCCTCTTTCGAAGCGGTTTTTGGATCTGGGTTGACTAGGCTTTGGTATATATTTTTTTCTCTTTCTATCATTTGTTATTTCATTGTTAATTCCTGGAAGCTATTGGAGCTCTTCTTCGTGGTTTCCCTGATTTTTTGAGTTGCTTTCTTCACGAGCTTTCTTTGTTTGGGATCTTGATGAATATTTCCCCATCTTTTTCCTCTTTCCCTCTGTTAGGTATTGTTCTTTTGTTCTGGAGACATTCATGGAATAGGTGTGTATTCATGGAACTTCCTGCATCTGAATGAGATATGTTCATAATCTATGGATTGCGTCCAGTCTTGGTCCTGAAATGAGATCACTATCGATTCTGGCAAGGCTCCTGCCACGTTCATGTACACACATATCCTAGCGTAGGATGTGTACATTCCTACTTTAGTTACCTTTGACGGCTTTACAAAGGAGCCTAGCATATCTTCTATTCCCTCCAAGGTTTCTGATTGCCAAAATTCTCAAGGTAGCGAGTATAATATAATCCAAACAAGTGTGGACGTGAAGTCCTCCTTCTCCAAAGAGAACCTTTCCATCCAATATCTCAGATGTAATCTTGCAGAGTTAAAAATTATGGTCCTTCACAAATATCCTACTCCTATCTGCAAAGCATGAGAAAATTACCGTAAAAATTCCTTTCAATACCAGTTTGACGTCTATGTTGCCTTTGACTTTCCATCTTGTCTGAACCCAAAGCATGAGCACTTTCTACGAGGGCCAGATCCCCGTGAACTTCTTGATAAGCACATGGTCCCTCATGTGTTGTATGTACTCTCCAATACGTAGAGAGGTATCTTTGTATCTTGGGTTTTCCACCGTTTTCACCAGGCATCCATTCTTTAGCTTATTGTCTTGATTTGAAATTGTTCATTCTTTCAAGGCATGTTGGTCTGTAATATGGGATCCCCTGTCCCATCCTGCGTCCTTGCTCATCATACTAGGTCCCTCTGACACTGCTTCCTTAAATAACTTCTTCTTAGCCCCTTCTTTCGCTTCCTTCACTATTGTGTCCACACTTTAGTTCCCTAAATGAGGCTCTGCCACCTCCTACCTTGTCCCTTCCATCTTTTCCATGTCCTTGTTGCTCCTATTCTCCGACCCACCACACATTTCCCTTTGGCTCCTCAGATCCTAAGTTTTCATGCCAAACCCTGGTAACCTAACCTGCTCCTCCTACCATTGCTCTTCCTTCTCCCTCGTGTGTCGCCCAGTCTTTTAATTGAATGTTTATAACTAACACATTTAACATTTAAACAAGTTAAAAGTGCGAGTTTTTTTTCCAAAATTCTTATTCCACATTTCACATTTCATATAGGTTAGATTGTCGAAATCTAGTTGAAATGATTATCTGATGCACATTGAAATATTGTAGGGGGCATACATAGCAAGTTGCTAAAAGGATTAGGATGACATATCAATATTTTTGTTTTTTCCTTTTTGCAAAAATATCATCTATATAAAAACTGTAATAAAAAGTGTAATAAAGGTTTTAAGGTTGTTTAAATTATTCCTATGATAAGAGAGTCTAACTTCAATCTCTTCCAATATGTGCTAAAAACTACTACAGATCTAGAATTTCCAAAACTAAGAATTTTTTGCACAACATTGAGACAAATTACGAATATGGAAGTGGAAGGATTCATATTAAGGAAACTAGCATTAATACGGTTTTATTGCAAATCAAAAGAGAACCATAAGAAATTCTAATGGAAACTGAGAGACGAGTTAGATCTCTATGTCTAAAAACTGAGATTTTGATCACTATTGACTAAGTCGATAGTGATGATTAAAAAAACAATAATTTATAAGTTCGATGGTGAAATTTATAGTAGAGGGACTAATAAAATCTTGAATAAACTCTTCACACTACCAATATGTAATAGATGTCCATTCGTTAACTACGTGTTTGAGTGTTCACCTATAAAAGTCCCACCTGTAGATTTCCTTGCTCATCTGGGTTGCACTCACTATGTTTCACATATAAATTGTTTATATGTAACATCAATTTTTGAAATGTTTTCGTTAAACTTCAGAGAGATTTAAACTAACGTCAATATATAAGGAGGTATCATTAATTTGTTTTGTTCAACCTTAAGAGATAGGCCACTTGGACCCATTTCCACTAAGTCACCACTATCAAAGTTAGTATTGCAACCTAGTTAATATGTTATCCATCCAAAAATCCAAGGACAGAAGGAAATCAAAATCCATAAAGCATGACAAGGTTCCAATGTGTAGGATTTTGGATTAGCTTATTTACATACATTTTGGATTAGGATTTTGAATTAATTTAATTACATAAAATTTTGGATTATCTTAATTAGTTATTTACATTGTTGAACGTTGTCAAAATATAAAAGACTAGCAAAGTTTGTGATGCAATTTAGACATGGTATCCCATATTACTAACTTACATGTGTAACACTAACATAAACTAAAAATCATAAACAATATCCATATTCATAGGATTTTGGATAAGCTTAATTACATAAAACATCCACATTCATTAAAAAGCATAGGATTTTGGATAAGCTTACTTACATAACATAGGATCTTGGATAAGCTTAATTACATATAACATTCACATTCATTCATAAAAATGCATAGGATTTTGGATTAGCTTACTTACATATTTTGGATTAGGATTTTGAATTAGTTTAATTATATAGAATTTTGGATTATCTTAATTCGTTATTATAATAGTTTGTTATCAATATTGTTGAGCATCCACATTACATAGAATTTTAGTTTATCTTAATTAGTTATTATAATAGGAATTTTAGATTATCTTAATTAGTTATTATAATAGTCCTTGGATGGGGTGAAAGTTGGCTAGGGGGAGAAAGGTGGTGCGCATGAGATGAGGGAAGTTAATACCCCAAGTCATTAACCATACAATCATTCCTCTTGATTGATAGGCTCTCACTTGTTAGTAATGGTAATGCTCTGCAACGCCATCTAGACTTTAATGTCTCCCCTCGCGATCCAACACTTGAGTAAAGGAGAAGGTACGAGACGTCAAGTAGAAGTCACCTCTACTTTCATGTCGGTCCTTGTAGTCATTTCTTTGGCCTTTATGAAGGTATGCACTCTCAAGCACTCTGCCATTCTTCATCTTCCACCATCTCCCATTAATTCCTTGAGCACTCTGTCGTCCTAGCTCTCCCAGACATCGAGTTGTGAACACTTTTTCATCTCAGCTCTCTCAAGGCTCTCCATCACTCTGTTGGCCTCCCTCCCTAGTCTTCACTCCACTAGTGCAATACCTCTAGCCGGTCTTTTTGCCATTATGCCCAGAGAATGCAACAAACCCAAAAGAGGGCCTCATTATTACAATTTTCTTTCTCGGCATAATCACCCTGATCCCTCGTAGCCTTCAACTCCAACCACTAGCACTGGCCAACATTGGCTTGATTTTCCTTTGCCCAACACTCCTCACTCATCCCCACCCCCCGTTGACACCATGCCTGACCCAGGAAGCTGCCCAATGGAGGAAGAAATCCCTCCCCTTGGGTTGTAGCCTTAAAAAGACATGCCAAGGCCAGATATCAACACCAATCCCCAAGCAAGGCCTTTGGAACATGGTGGATGTTTGGTTGAAGAAGAAATCCCTCCCAATTGGTTGACAAATTGGATTTCTCAAAATGCCACCTCCAGAATGGCCTTGGATGAAATTCTTCCAACGGACTTGGACGAAATTTCTCCAACAACCTTGGATGAAGATACAGCTTAGCGCACCGGTGGGAAAATTGAGCAACCTCAACTCAATCAACATTTCCTTTTGGATGACCACCTCCAACTGATCTTTGATATGAGGCGAAACCTGGAGGAGCAATTGCATAATCAACACACCCTCAATCGACGCATGGGCCTCATGTTCGACTCTTTGGCAGGTACTCCGGAGAAAATGTGTTTCCCAACCTGTGGACAAAGATTTGTCTTCACTTACAACTCTGATGGACGCCTAGGTTCACCACTTCTCTAGCCTCTTTTATTTTTGTATATCAAGAACTAGTTTCAGACTTTTGTTAGTTTTGTATGTCTCTGGTGTATGGTTGCCATGTCCTGTTGGCTAGTATGAGTTACAGTCTTGGATGCATGATACTAGGCATGCCACACTTTTGATGCATGATACTAGACATGTAATATTTTTTAAACATGACACTTGTCATGTCATACTTCATAGTTCTTCTAGGCTATATGCAAGCCACATGTTCCGGTTTCCCTGTTATGGCGGAATAGGTGGCCAAACATGATCTTTGTATTGATTCGAAGTTTTTGAGGTAATATATACAATTTCTCTTTTATTTACGGAAAAAAAAATAGTTATTATAATAGTTGTTATCAAGATTGTTGGACATCCACATTGTTGAACGTTTACATTATTAATATATATATATATATATATATATATATATATATATATATAATTTTGTATTTTATTAAAAATATATAAAATTTTGGGTTAATATTGTTGGACATTCACGTTGTTTAAAAAATACATAAAATTTTGGGTTACCAAATTGTTAAAAAAGCACATGAAATTTTTGGGATAAAATTTTTGGGTTAACTTGTTGTTGTCAATATTGTTTGGGTTGGGTTACCACATTGTTTTAAAACACATAAAATTTTTGGGATGAAATTTTTGGGTTAACTTCTTGTTGTCAATATTGTTGGACATCCACATTGTTAAAAATACATAAAATTTTGGATTAGCTAAAAAAAGCATAAAATTTTGGGTTAACTAGTTGTTAGATTAACTCAATTAGTTGAACTAAAATTTTGGATTAATAAATTGTTGTTGGATTAACTAATTGTTGTTGTTAGATTAGCTTAATTTCTTGATGTCAATGTTGTTGGACATCCAACATTAATATAAAAATACGTAAAAATTATATCTTAACTAGTTAGACATTTTTGACTAATTGAAAAATAATAACTTAACTTGACTAATTAAACATTTGATTTGACTAATTGAACATTTGCTTGATGGTTAATTTGAATCCCCTTAATTATATTTTTTTTATGCCTAGTTTGAATTGAACATTTGTTGAATGCTTAGTTTGAATTTGAATGTTTGAATCAATGAGGTAGAATCCCATGCTTAGTTTAAATTTGAATGTTTGAATCAATGAAGTAGAATCCCATGTTTAGTTTGAATCCCTTAATGAAGTAATATGAATCCCCTTAATGGAGTAGAATCCCAAAGTAGTGTTGGAAGCCAATCCGCATTTTTCTATTGTCTTATAAGCTGCCTACACCAATGTTTTGCAAACATCAATTTTTCGTCGCAATTATCAAATAAACGACACTTTTATTTTTGCGACATTTGCACATTTACCTTCGTTTTGTTTTCACGACTGTAAGCGTGAAAACTTAGTCTTTCGAAGTCGCATTGAAATCATTATTTGAACTGTCATTATCCTTCTTGTCAATATGCCCATTGCGCTTACATTTCACTTATCATTATGCAGCTGGAAAAACTTTCGAACTATACTCATTGGACATTCTTGGATTGATTGTGTGACTTGGTTTCATTGAGTTTGTAATGCATTGGCATTTGGATTTGCATGTTATTTGACCTACTTGACCATTGGTTTCATGAAAATACATAGGTGTTATGGTTAAATCTTTCATATATATCTTTTAATATGACACCTACATTCGTATTTTCATAACTATTGGCATGTTGATTATATGAGATGATACATTGGCGCATGGTTAAACATTTGGTATTGTTTTCAAATTATATGTTGATGGTTTAAAAATTTGGCATAACGTTGATTGTGCGCATTGGTTTATACACCTACTATCAGTTTCATTGGTTGGCCAAGTGATGTGATTGTTGAACTATGCTATAATGGGTAGAACAACTATAAGCCAACGGTTGTACTTTGGCAATAACTATTATGCATGACAGAGATAAGCTCCACCACCTTCGCACGATGACATATATGCCTATCCCTTATCCCAATTTACCTCTGTTAGCTCGGGTAACCCTTCGTGCACTTTACTCCTGTGTATGCTATGACCCAAACCCTGGCTCATTCACCGTGTGCTCAGCTCCATGGCACCGGTGGTGCGAATCGAACCGAACGGTAGCCAAGCCTTGCTGTTATTTGACAATGCCCGAAAGGACTTGGAGGATAACGGTTGGCTTACCTTCGTGCAGAGATTTGAGGGTTTTAACTTATTTGTGGCACAGTAGTTCGCTCTGACGTTTGATGGCTATAGAGCCAAGGTGGGTGACATACAGTTGGAAATCGATGAGAGGTTTATTAGTTCTGCTACAAGGTTACCCGCCATGGGCCAGCATTGGTTCAAAAATTTGAAAGTGGAAGAGGTTCCATGGCCACTACTGTTCGTCTCCCGAAAGGTCACCTCTTGTGACAGAGGTATGCCCATATCCATGCTTAAATCACGATGGCATGACCTTTTCATAATAGTCAAACAGTTTGTGACCTGTGAAGGTCGATATGGACTCGTGTTTCTCTACCACCTACGTTTGTTAATGAATTTTATGGGATACCTGTTGAATATGCCCTTTTACTTTCAGCGTAGCCTATATAAAATGCCTAAAAGGTTTAAAAGGGAGAAGGCCGACAGTAGCCTGTTCCACCATGGACTAATTAAACTTATCATTGTTTATCACTTGAGTTTACATGGTGATAGCTGGAGAGCTTTCATCGCTCGAAATGGTTTTGATGACACAGACCCTGTCCAGGTTGACAAGCCCGTGGATGATGAAACCAATGTCCAGCCACCTGTGCCCTTCCATGTCTTACTTCCATCTCCTAAGCCCTTGGTTGACCCTGACATTGATTTATCAGACGTTGTAGCAGAGAAGGCCGAGGCTATTAAAAAGCCTGCGAGCAAAAGGGTCAAGGAAAACCCTACTGTTATTGCTAAGGGTAAAACGAACACTCGGCTTATTTCGAGGATGGCTAGAAATAAACCTAAACCCTCTGTTGAGAAGAAGCCCATAGTCCTTAGTGAGGATTCAGACTCTGACGTAGAACGTTTCCTAGCCAGTGAGTACCCTTACTCACAGGGTTTATACCCCGAGCCACCTTATGATTTCGTTTCGAATCTTCCCCCTTGCCTAAGAAATAATCCAAGCTACCCTGGTATCAAATTACCTAACGAAACCCTCGGCAATGTAACCAAACCCTCACCTGCATTTTCGAAGCCCACACAGTCACCCTGTGACCAATGTGATTTGTGGTTGGAACGATACTACATCGACGTTCCCATTCTCCAATCGAAAATCCAATCACTGGAAGATCAAGTTGCAGTATTGACCAGTCAAAGAGACAAACTCCAAGCGACTGATAGGAAGTAGAGAACTACTGTTTCCATCACTTTCAAGAATGTTGAATCGGCCACAACTGTTGTCAACTCCAAATTGTCATGATCAAGTTGTTTGCTCGCCATACAGGTATGATTTTCGATATCGTTTTAGTTCTGTGAATGACCAGGATTAATATACTGATTTGAATTTGGTCTTCGAATAGCTCTGTTTATATTTCGAAATGGCTCTGTCATAATGTGTTGATTCTGTATTTTCTCTTTGCTAAAAATAAATGAAATTTCATCTTGGATACATGATTTGATCATTCCTAGTTTAGCCACTAATATATTTTTATCGGATTTGATTGGTCTTCGTTTGGATTTGATTTGTTTGTTTGTCTGATTGAGTTAACAAAATAGATGGTTTGCTTTCAATTGAATTCATTTTATATCTACTCTGAACAAGAATTTTTTCATGCTCAATTTAGAATACGATCATGTTTGGATTTGATTTTGTTATGGTTCATATGCTGTGATTGGAAAATGATTTCAATGAGTTTGGTTGTTACGATCTTTTAATATGCTCTGTCATGTAATCTTCTAAAAATAGGAATACAACTCTGTTCGGTTTCAATTTGGAAAGAACAACTCTGTTTCATATGAAAACAATGCTCTCATTTAAGCCTGTGCAAATGCGCCTGAATCGTGGAATGGTTTTTGATTCATAATAACTATGTTAAAACCTTAATTGTTCAATTCGCTCTTATTCTGATTGGATTATCCCATATCTTGAGTTGGCAAGATGGTTTTATGAGATGGATTCAGATTATAATTGCTGCTCTGTTTAATTTTAAATTTGCAAAATGAATGTGTCAACCTAGGTTATCTCTATCAAATCCGGATATAATTCGTTTGAATGGAACGATTTTGATCAAAGTCAATCGATTTTGTTTGCCCAATTTGCAATAACAAACGATCGGATAATTCTTACAAATTATGTTACCAATTAATTGATCCTGTTATGATTTTATTTGAGTTCATTTTCGCACCAGTTTGAGTTAATCCACTCGTGGCATGAAACGTTGCTATGACAATACAGTTATAACGATTTGAAAATGATCTGGTCTGGATGCGATCGTATCCCTGTTGATAAGGCAGCATAACAATTGTCTACAATTTGTTTTGATTGTATCGGTTTCACATTGATATCAAACGATTTCACAACTGTTGATTATGATTCTGTTCGTTCGATTTTGTGTTAACTAAAGAAACAGAGTACGCGTATCTCTGTAACCATTTGATTGACCTTGATCCTGTTTGATTTTGAATGGTGTAACAATTTCAAATTGATTGATTCGTTTTCAAATAGCTATTGCATGTTAATTAAATTTAATTCTTTAAAAGATTTTCAATCGATTTTAATGTTGATTCTGTGTCTTATTTAGACCAGCTACAAAATCGCAAGATTATGTAGCTAGTCTATAGAATTAGATTTTTATCATTTTATTAATAAAGGACCCTTCTAACTTGTCCATTTTTTACCCTTTTCAGGTAAATTCGAATTGCATGGGATATGCTAGACAGTCTAGGGGATATTTGTGTGTTTAGTTTTATTGTAGGTTCCTAGTTTAAGTTAAACTTGGGATATCTTCCCAGATTTTATGTAAACAGTTTTGATAACTTCTAGAGGGAGGTTTTACCTTGTGGAAAACCTTTAAATACTTATTATTTTTTGTAATAAGGATGATCCTCACTTGTGGGAGAACCAGGCTATGGATTCCTAATACAAACTGAGACAGAAGTTGATGTTCTGCTACAACTTTCGCTTTCATAATGTCAATCTTTTGTTTCAAGTTTATGCATGTCATTAGCAACTGATTATAGACTACTTTAGCTATCATAGTATTTTGCAGAATGATGTGATTTAATTAATATGATCCATGTCTGATTTCTTTCAATACTTAAAAATACAGCAATTACTCTATTCAGTTAATGAATGACATATTTATCTTCTTCATCAATTGAATTATTTCGTATAAGTCTTTGCATACGGGTTTATCTAACTGTGAAGATTTATAAATCATATGATTGTTGTGATTTTTATGTCTTGTTTGTCCTGTAATCATACTTGAAGAGCACTGCAGCTATCGTTTACGAACAACTCCTTGATAATTCGGTGCGGGTTTCCTCCCTCCGATCAGCTAGCACAATCATCATACACAGGGCAAATCTGGAGCATTTCTCCAGGTCAGTTTGTGATTTATTTTCGTTAAATTCTTTTGTATACTATTAGTATTTTAGTTAGATATATTTGTAGTTTAGATTAGTGATTTAGTTCAGTTAGTTTTCGTTTTATTTCTGTTCATAAAATTATAAAATCAACAAAAATATCTTTCTCTGTCTTAGGGCAGAATATAAATGATTTTTTCAGGTTTTATTTAAATCTGTAAATTGTAGATATTGTACATTTTGTGAATAAGTTATATTTCAGTTAGTAGTTAGATAGTTAATTAGTTAGAGTTAGTATAGTAGTAGTTAGTAGATTGTATATATAGAATAGTTAGATTAGTTTAGTTTGTTTTAATAATTAGTTTTAGTTTAGTTTGTTTAATAGTTAGTTTTAGTTAGATTAGTTTATTAGTTTGTTTTATTTATTTTTAGTTAGATTAGTTATTGTAGATTAGTTTTCTTTTTTTTTGTTTTCTTAGGACCTTAGATCGGCTAACGGAGCCGCTAAACCCGTTAGGGTGGTTCATCCCAAACGGCTTGGGTTATTAGACAACCCCAGACTGGTTCCACTCTTCCAGTCGATGGGTGGTCGATTTCGCCCGTCAACAAGTAGTTGTTGGACATTTTTTACTAAACATTTGTTTAATGCTTAGTTTCAATCAAAATCCCAAGTTGAGTTTGAATGTTTGAATCCCCTTAATGAAGTAGAATCGCAAAGAATCCCAAAGTAGTGGTTGGACATTTTTTAATAAACATTTGTTTAATGCTTAGTTTGAATCAGAATCCCAAGTTGAGTTTGAATGTTTGAATCCCCTTAATGAAGTAGAATCCCAAAGTTGTTGCTGGACATACCCTTAATGAAGTAGAATCCCAAAGAATCCCATGCTTAGTTTGAATGTTTGAATCCCCTTAATGAAGTAGAATCCCAAAGTTGTTGTTGGAAATTTTTTACTAGTTGAACATGTGCTTAATGTTTAGTTTGAGTCTCCTTAGTTGAAAATTTTCTCGATGTTTAGTTTAAGTCCCCTTAGTTGAACATTAGCTTAATGCTTGGAAAAATTGAAGTTTGAGTCCCCTTCATTGAACATTAGCTTAATGCTTGGACAAATTAAACAGTTGCCTTATGCTTATTTTGAGTACCCTTAGTTGAAGGGTAGCTTAATGCTTGGGCATTTGGGTCCCCTTAGTTGAACATTGTCTTAATGCTTGAAGTAGGGAAACTCAATAAGGAAACTCAATGTTGTTGTTGAACATTTGCTTAATGCTTATTTTGAATGTCTTTAGTTGAACATGAGCTTAATGCTTGAAGTAGAAACACAATTGTTTTTTTCTATTATTCCCCTACCCTCACCCTCATACTTAGTTGAACATAAGCTTAATGCTTGAAGTAGAAACATAATTGGTTTTTTCTATTATTCCCCTACCCCCACCCTCACCCTCATATATGAGGGTGGGAATGGGGGAATAATAGATAAAACTTATTAGGGGTTGGGGAATAATACTGACATATATGAGGGTGGGGTGGGAAAATAATAGAGAAAACTTATTCACCCTCATATATGAGGGTGGGGGTGGTGGAAATAATAGAGAAAAATTATTAGGGGTGGGGGAATAATACCTGCATATATGAGGGTGGAGTGAGGAAATAATAAAGAAAACTTATTAAGTTTTCTCTATTATTTCCCCACCCTCACCCTCACTAGTGGAGGTGGGGAAATAATAGAGAAAAATTATTAAGTTTTTTATATTATTTCCCCACCCTCACCCTCACTAATAGAGAAAAATTCAATAATAGAGAAAACTATATTATTCCCCTTTCTCTACTATTCCCCCACCCTCACATATAAGGGTAGGGTATTCCCCCACCCTCACATATAAGGGTGGGGGTAGGGAATTTTTTTTTATTAGTTGAACATTTTCTCTACAATCCCTATGTTGTTGTTGGACATTTGCTCTTGTTGTTGGACATTCATTGGACATTAATTTTTATTAGTTGAACATTTGCTTAATGCTTAGTTTGAATCCCCTCTTGTTGTTGGACATTCATTTTTTATTAGTCGAACATTTGCTTAATGCTTAGTTTGAATCCCCTTAATGCGTTGGACATTCATTGGATATTCATTTTTTATTAGTTGAACATTTTCTTAATACTTAGTGTGAATCCCCTTAATGAAGTAGACTAGTTTATGTCAACAAAAGATTAACTAAATTAATTAAAGATTCCATCCTTGAATCACCTTTACTTGCTTAATGCTTAATTTGAATCCCCTTAATGAAGTAGACTAGTTTATGTCAACAAAATATTAACTAAATTAATTAAAGATTCCATCCCTGAATCCCCTTTTAGTTGAACATTTGTTTAATGCTTAGGTCAAAGACTAGTTTATGTCAACAAAAGATTAACTAAATTAATTAAATATTTCATCCCTAACAATAAATTAACTAAATTAATTAAATCCTCTAATTAGTTAAAGATTGAATCCCCTAATTAGTTAAAGATTCCATCCTTGAATCCCTTTTAGTTGAACATTTTCTTAATGCTCAGGTTGAATCCCCTTAATGAAGTAGACTAGACTAGTTTATATCAACAATATCCTTGAATCCCCGTTTAGTTGAACATTTGCTTAATGCTCAGGTCCAATCCCCTTAAAGAACTAGACTAGACTAGTTTATATCAACAATAGTTTAATTAAACAAATTAACTAAATTAATTAAAGATTCCCTCCCTAGAATCCCCTTAATTAAAGTAGACTCGACTAGTTTATGTCAACAACATATTACTTGGGGCAGTGGAGGAGAGGCGATTTTTTTGAATTAGTGTTTTGGTGGGCTTCCTTTTTTAGCAGTAGGACGAATATTGGTTAGTAGTTATCCATGGCCGTTTACTATTTTTAGAAACTGGTTATTTTGGTTTAGGACTCCTTCTCTAAATTTGGTCACTGGGGTAGCTCTGATATATGTTTTGGTTGGATAATGTTTTTAGTTTTAGTAATATTGGTGGGCAAACTGGAAGGTTATGCAAGAATCGAGGGTTTTGTCTTATCCACTTACACCTAGGATGGTTTAATTGATCCTTCTTTGTCGAAATCCCATTGATAGTGGACTTCTTGGTGGCACTATTCATTACTATAGTCATAATTTTTCTAAACTCGAGGGAGGCATGGGATCTTGACCGCACAGTGGGTGATTAGACTGGTGTATAGTGCTGATAGGGGTTTGTTTAAGGTGGCAAGTAAAGAAATATGGCTAATGAGTCCAATGGGATCCTGGGCGTGTCGGACGAGGAGGATTGGGATAGAGAAGGTCTCTTCAAGACAGTGGACGAACTGTGCAATTTAAAGAACAAAGGCTATAATTTATCAAAGCCTTTAATACCGTCCTTAAAGACCATACCTGACCTTACTCCATAGTTATTACCTAAGATTTACTCTTCTTTTGATGACAATAGTCAGGTTCCAGAGTTGAAATCTACAACGACTGATGAGAATCATGAACAAACTCAGAGGCAAGGCCGAGGTGGGTATGACAATAGTTTTACAAAGTCTGTCTTGGGATTCAATAGAGTGAACACTCAGACGTTACCCGATGACCTTGTGACTAACGCTTAGGGGGGTTTTTCATCTATAATCGGTTCAAAGACTAGGAAATTTGCAAGTGTCTAGAAGCCAAAGAGGGTGCGGCGACAACTATTTATTGGGATGGATGTGGGGTTGGAAGAAATGTGCCATCTATCCTTATGTGCACTCATAGGTAGGTTTGCATACAAGGAAAAATGCAACCTTCCCTTCACTGAATGGATGAAGGAGGTATGGTCGCCTATCATTTGGTATTCGTCAGAATACTTGACTCTACCTGTAGGGTGGTTCGGGTTGATTTTTAAGAATCCAGAGGACGCTGAGCTTATTCTGAATCATTTCTAGGATTATGAAGGAGGCAACATCATGCTTAAGCGATGGAGAACTCGCTTTGATCTTGCTATGAAGTTTTTTATCTTCAAGCACGTTTGGGTATTTCTTCCAGGTTTACCATTAAACCTATGGAACAAAAACGCTTTATTGGCGATTGGGAATCTGTTGGGACGCTTCTTGAAGGTAGATGAAGCAAGTTTGTGTTCGTTTGATAAACGCATGGTGAGGGTGTTGGTCGAGTTGGATACTCAGTCTGGTCTAATGGATTCTATAGAAGTGGAATGGCACGACCAAGTTACTATTCAATGCATAGACTATCAGGGTATTTTGTTCTGCTTCTCTTCATGCAGAAGGATGAGACAATTACGTAAAGACTGTCACAATAGTATCATGGATTCAGTGGCTAAGGACATTTTGGAGGAATCCACCAAGGATCTTTACATGAGTGAAGTAGAACCTGATATGCTGGAACTGGGCCAGTGTGGGGCTACGAGTGATGAAGATGTTATGGAAGCTGTTTCTGACACATTCTTAGGTAAGCTAAAATCCTTTTGTCAAACCTTATTTTTTGAGTTATCCTCTTGGGAAAGAGATCTCTTGGGTAATGTTGTATCCACTACAAAATCTTCGCCTATGTTTACTGCTAGTCAAGAGGTGGACTCTACAATCGGTTGTGACCATCCTTGTGTTTCTGAAAAGACCTATATGACCACTCTTGTTAATGTCCCTCCTCTAGTCAACTCGACTGTTACATTAACTACTATTCCTTCGGTCGCGCCCGCATTGGAAAAAGTACTGCATGCTACTCTGACTACTAATCACCATGTAATGTAGCCAGTTTTGGATCCTGTGAATGATTCACAATTTCAATCACTTAGGGAAACCACAAGTCTTGTTCCTTTACAAACCTTCTGGGGGTCGGTACCTGTTGAGAGATCGTGTTGTGATAAAGAAAAGGAACATTGTATTGAGAAAGAAGACTAGGGGAAAGCACATGATTGGTCGAGGGGTTTAGGATATGAAACATCTCCCATAAAAACAAGGAGTGCACGCAATAAAATAGGCAATCAACCCTCATCGAATGATCGAACTATGTCTACAAATCTAGAATTAGGGGCGCTTAGAGGCATGAAAGCCCTGGCAAGGGAGAAATCATGATCCTCCTCTCCCTAAACATTAGAGGGGTTGGAGCCCCCATTAAGTTTCCCTCCATGTGCAGAATGATTGATACTACAAAACCTGATCTCATTTTCCTACAAGGAACCTTAGTTGATGAGGAAAATGCCCGAAAGTTTATGTTATCTTTATGCCCTAATTGGATGTATAGTGCAGTTAGTTCAATTGGAAAGTTGGGAGGACTATTGGTGGTTTGGAATCCTAACATAGTAGAGCTACAACCTTATCTATGTGCAAGTGGCATATTACTGATAGGTCTGCATATACCAGACAGAAAAAAGATTTGCTTGTTAAATGTCTATGGCCTGTGTATAAACCGCAGACAGTTCTGGGAACTGGTGGAAGAAAAAGGTTTACTTGATCAGAGAAATTTTATTCTTGTGGGCGACTTAAATTTCTCTACCATCATAGAGGAAGTGTGGGGTGTGTCAGATTTAATAGATCCATTGGCGACATTCTTTAAAGATCTTTTCTCTAAACATAATTTAGTGGATGTGATGCCCATGGAGTTGATGCCAACCTGGCGAAATGGGAGAAGTGGAGCTGCTGAGATACAAAAAATATTAGATAGGGTTTACACACCAGAGGAGATTCTTTTGGATTCGGCTTGCTACAGATATTGGGTGGATCTTCCGTATATCTCTGATCATGCTCTAGTGATCTTACAATTAGATTATGGTGTCAATCCAGTGGCTTACCCATTCAAATTTAATCCGATATTGATAAAAGAAGAGTCCTTTGCTAATATTGTTCGAGAGGTTTGGTGTTCACAGCGGGAGCAAGGGGTAGAAAGAGCTCAATCTAGACTGGCAAAGAAGTTATGTAATTTAAAACTTAGGGTAAATAATTGGATAGTGGGCAAGAAAAAAACATATCTAATTACTTTAGAAAAAATTGAAGGGGAGATTGCATCTCTCACAAAACAGAGTATTGAGATACATCATAGTGATATTCCAAATGACCGTTTGAAAAATCTTGAAGAAAATAGGAACAAGTTACTATTGGCTGAGGAGGAACTTTGGCAGCAAAAGAGAAGGGCAACGTGGATATAGTTAGGGGACAAAAATACAAAATACTTTCACTGGTTTTCCAGCTTCAAGTGGAACAAAAAGAACTTATGGGAGGTAAAAGATGAAAGTGACAATATTCATATTGGACAAGAGGCTATCAAGAAAGAAGTAGTTAGATATTTTATGTAACACACCCACTACGACATAATAAATTTTTTCCTTTTCTCGAGGGACGGAATCCCCGAAATCCTACGAGGCTTAGCACAGGCTAGATTTTCCCTTTTTCCCACCTTCGTGTGATCATTGATCATGATCACATGCCAAACAACTAGGCACCTTTTTGCATTTCGCGGCTCAACGGTATAAGCGAGTTGAGTCTTTCGACTCTGCAAACCCCAAAATGCCGAAATGCCAAAGATGCGTCAATCAATAGTTATCCCTTTGGGCTATGTCTTGGTCCGTATGACCACTTCTCTTAAGATCGGAGTCTCATTCCCTTCGAGACTTATCAATACGAGAGCTCGACCTCTTGTCAACGGGACTTCCGAATTCCCGATTTCCAATTCCCCGGAATGGCCTTTGTCACATTAGCCCTCCTGGCTATGCCCTGATCCAGGTGACCATTCCTCATAAGACCTCCGTCCTATCTCTTTCGGGATTTATGAATACGAGAGCCCGACCTCTTGTTAGTGGGACTCCCGAATTCCCGATTTGCGAAATCCCGATGGACTCTTCCTTTCCAAATTCACAATATCCGAAATCACGTAATGGGTATAACTCTCTTCTGTCAGCACCCTCTGTGTGCGACCAACGACTAGGCTAAGCGCTAGCTCACGTCGCAACTTTGCGACTTCACAAGTCGAAAGGTTGAGCACTCATGCTCTTATCCCTCGAATCCCCGAGATGTGAGAAGTCAACGGAGTGTTGACTCCTTTCTCCAGGCGACGCGTGTTCGCCTGTCAATCATATGGGCCCCACTTGTGGTTCTGCCACATGTTCCTTCGTGCCCGAATTTCGACACTTCACGACTTCTGATGTCGAGAAGAGGTCCTCTCAACCTCCAAACCTTCGAATGCACGATACGCGCGATGAGGCTCTGATCGAACGGTCCTCCCGTGACCTGAATCCAACGATGATCCTTTCTCGTCGCGATTTCGCCACTCGCGACTTGGAGCACCCAACTCCTGGGCTCTCACCTTGCAAACCTCCAAGTTCGCAAGATCCCTCGATCTATGCCACCTATCCTCCTCAGACAGACGGTTCTGATCTTTTCGCGACTTCGCCACTCGCAAAGTCAAGAGACTTCCTCCTCTAACTCCCGATGTCTGAATCCTCAATAGAGAGGATCTCACGACACGTGTCCTCCTTCCAATGGACGGCTCAGATTCTTTCGTGATTTCAGAACTTATGATGTCGAGTGTCCAGACCTTCGTCCTCAGGACCCCTGAACTCCCGAATGCCGAGATCCCGATACCAAATCCTTCGAGACTTTTCGCTTCTGCTACTCACGAAGATTTAACCCCCGTGCATCTCTTGTCAGATATAACGGCTGACAGGTGTTCGGACTAAGGTCTGACGACTTAGACCTGTCCCACACTGTGCACTCTCCCGCCGCTCCCTGGACATGGAAAAATCAATGGTCCGGATACTCCCACGGACCTTGGGGATCTACGGTCCCGATTTCTTCGCTACTCACGAAGACAAAGGAAAAAGGGTTAAGTCTTTTAACGCCCTCGTTTATTCCTACAATCTAACGGTCGTGAATGACCACAGATCTTCCGACCGTATCTCATTCTTCAATCGATTCTTATCCACACGCTCTCGTTTTGGGATTTCGTGGGTCAGGGTTTCAGGACTCGCGAGTGCAAGAAAACTCACACCTAGATACTCCGTGTGTCGAAACACCGAAATGTTGAGGTCTACAAGGACCGTTCTCCCTCGTACAAGGTTTTGAGACTTAACCTCTAACATCCTTCTCTGGGTCCTCAAGTAATTTACACCAGGTTTTGAAGACCAGACTGGAAGGTCTTCTCTAAGGTAAGGGAGTGGTCTCAAAAGGATTCCTTCGGGAGGAAATCTATCCAAGGCATCAGGTAGGACAATCACAAGAACAATCTCTCGAGAGAAGACTTGAAGTCTAACTTAGATCGATAAGCATATAAATAGCAATTCGTAAAACATAAGCCATACGTGGTCTTTCCATTATAAGCATGCAACCACCATTTCTGGTCAAAACACCACACAGATAGTCTTATGCTCAAACCATTCATAAATTGCACAGACTATGAACATATATATCAGCATATAAACTTCAAGATACAGGATATAAAACACTTATCAGAAATAACACCAGGTGTGATTGCAACTGCTGAGAGGGGTGCTCATTTCCACCCAACCGTAGGCTCAGCGACTCCCAACGGATTTACCACCAGCCACCCCTGCGCTGAGACCACGATGTTGTGAGACTGTGTCTCTGTTTTCTAGTGACCGAGAATGAAGGTTACTCTCCTTCTTCTCTGCTATCACTCACTTTGTATTTTTCCAGAGTTATCCTTCTTTCCTTCCCTCGCGTCTGCCCTCTGATCGCCCACACTTCCTGCCTTTTCTCTATTCGACGAGTTTGTGTGTGGCACGATTTTCCTTGCAGTGGTCAGGTCTGAGGACTCTATGGATGGGTGGTTCACCCCCATCCCTCATTACTCATGATGATCCCTTTACCTACCAATCCTGACGAGTCATTTAATTCGGGGCCAACGAGTCACTCTTGGTTCTCCGGGCCAGTGAAGTCCAAATACGGTATTGGTTTTGGTGGAAGTTAACGCCACCATTTTAGGTGCCTTCTACCGCCTTTCTTCAGCCATCATGGTCTCTTTTTTAGCATATCCCCTCTTAGCAGTCCTGCAATAAATATTCATAATATTATTCAAATTCATCAACCTTTTTCACAAGGTCCTTTCACATCACACATTCACATTTTTGGGTTTGCCACATGATCTAGGGGATCAAATTTTGCTAAAAAATTCAAAGTGTTCGAAATCGCTTCAAATTGAACAAGAGCGTAGGCCTCATCATTACGAACCCAACGCAACTTGTTTGGGTTCAAATGGACGTCGAGAGCGAGAGATATAGTGTTCTGTTCAAAATGACAAACAGACAAAAAAAAGGGATGCTGACTGTACAGTCCGTACAGTCTGTGCGGACACTGACATGGCAGGTCGTATGACACGTGGTGGGCAGCTATTGAGACAGTTGGCATGTGACATGGCTTGATGGTAGTGAACGGGATGGCGACACGTGGCCCAATCAATGGCCGCCACGTGTCACATGTTTATTGGTTTAAAATCTTTGCACTTGGCAGGAGTCGACCCCGTGACCTCCGGGCAGGGTAAAGCCTTGGGAAAGGCCGCCCAAACAGCGCTCCCGCATGTGTTACTTAACATATGTATGTGTTGTAATATATTTGAATTTGCAAATATGTGAATTGGGGCGTCAACCGGGCCGGGGCTAAGCCCCGACCCACGGTTATATATATGTATTGCATACGACCAGTGCTATGGGCGGTTAAACCCATCATAATATATATATGTGTTGTAACCATTTTGATATGCACGTGGTTTGACATATAACATGTGACCAATGTGTATGCGCGCGGTTTAACCCTACGATTTTTCATATGGTTTGAACTTTAGCCTTGTTGTGTATTGCGCACGGTCATGTGGTGACCATGTGCCCACGGGCCTTGGTAGTTAAAGGTCGGTGCATAACCGTTTGACAGTTTGTACCGGTTGTGCGGTTGCACTCGGTGCTAAGTTTCTACGCTTAAAGATACGTGTGGGCTAGGTTGAGCCAACAAGGGTGCGTTTTATAGATGCAGAGACAACAAGTTTGAAGGGAGGACTTCCAGGAAGCATATCTTCTTCAATTTTTGGCCAAACGAGGTGTCGAAAAAGCCCAACTAGGGGTTTTTGGACGTTCTGAAGCTATTGGAGCAGTCTATTTGGCATTTTGAGCATTGTAAAGCACATTTTTGAGCACTTTGAGAAAACAATACAAATGATCCATTAGAAGCTGAACTAGGAGATGTAGCCCAAGAGAGGGGTGAACTCCTTTATCATTTGTTGTGTTATGTGTTTTCTGTTCACTGATTTTTCTACTGTTTATATGCATATTGAATGAGTAAATCCTATTAAAGTTGTGTTGCAAAGTTGATCCATTTTCATTTTAACACATAAAATTTAACTTGCAAATATTTTCAAGAATACAAGTCTTCTTCATTTTTAGATCAAGTTGGTATCAGAGCATAGGTTTTTGAAGACTTGATTATTTGCAAGTGTTTTTTTTTCTGATGCTCACAAGGTTTAAACTCACAAGAGGAGAAGGTCAAATTGTAGAGCCAAGTTCTCATCCTTTAAGGAGGAAGCTTATATCATCACCGCAAGTTTCAAGGAGGCATTCACCAAGTATGGCTCATGAAGAGAGTCATGAACATGTTCCTGCAGAAGATGAAGATCTCAGAAAGGTTGTCATGGAAATGAGAGAGATGATGAAGATCTTGATGGAAAGGAATACAAGGTTGCAAGGTGAA